>SJYA01000050.1:539222-564392 GCA_006410615.1 Neotragus moschatus | reverse complement strand
AAGGGACTCTCAAGAGTCTTCTCCAGCACCACAGTTCAAAAGCATCAATTCTTTGGCACTCAGCCTTCTTCACAGTCCAACTCTCACATCCATACACGACTACTGGAAAAACCATAGCCTTGACCAGACAGACCTCAGTCAGCAAAGTAATATCTCTGCTTTTGAATATGCTATCTAAGTTGGTCATAACTTTTCTTCCAAGGAGTAAGCGTCTTTTGAATTCATGGCTTTAGTCACCATCTGCAGTGATTTTGGAGCCCAGAAAAATAAAGTCTGACACTGTTTCCACTGTTTCCCCATCTATTTCCCATGAAGTGATGGGACTGGATGCCATGATCTTCATTTTCTGAATGTTGAGCTTTAAGCCAACTTTTTCACCCTCCTCTTTCACTTTCATCAATAGGCTTTTTAGTTCCTCTTCACTTTCTGCCATAAGGGTGGTGTCATCTGTATATCTGAGGTTATTGATATTTCTCCCAGAAAACTTGACTCCAGCTTGTGTTTAGCCCTGTCCAGCATTTCTCAGGATGTATTCTGCATATAAGTAAAATAAGCAGGGTGCAAATATATGGCCTTGATGTACGCCTTTTCCTATTTTGAACCAGTCTGTTGTTCCATGTCCAGTTCTAACTGTTGCTTCCTGACCTGCACACAGATTTCTCAAGAGGCAAGTCAGGTGGTCTGGTATTTCCATCTCTCTCAGAATTTCCCACAGTTTATTGTGATCCACACAGTCAAAGGCTTTGGCATAGTCAATCAAGCAGAAATAGATGTTTTTCTGGAACTCTCTTGCTTTTTCCATGATCCAACGGATGTTGGCAATTTGATCTCTGGTTCCTCTGCATTTTCTAAAACCAGCTTGGACATCTGGAAGTTCACAGTTCACGTATTGCTGAAGCCTGGCTTGGAGAATTTTGAGGATTACTTTACTAGCATGTGAGATGAGTGCACTTGTGCAGTAGTTTAAGCATTCTTTGGCATTGCCTTTTTTTGGGATTGGAATGAAAACTGACCTTTTCTAGTCCTGTGGCCACTGCTAAGTTTTCCAAATTTGCTGGCATATTGAGTGCAGCACTTTCACAGCATCATCTTTCAGGATTTGGAATAGCTCAACTGGAATTGCATCACCTGCACTAGCTTTGTTCGTAGTGATGCTCTATAAGGCAAACTTGACTTCACACTCCAGGATATCTGGCTCTAGATGAGTGATCACACCATCATGATTATCCAGGTCATGAAGATTTTTGTAGTTCCTCTGTGTATTCTTGCCACCTCTTCTTAATACCTTCTGCTTTTGTTAGGTCCATACCATTTCTGTCCTTTATCGAGCCCATCTTTGCATGAAATGTTCCCTTGGTATCTCTAATTTTCTTGAAGAGATCTCTAATCTTTCCCATTCTGTTATTTTCTTGTATTTCTTTGCACTGATTGCTGAAGAAGGCTTTCTTCTCTCTTCTTTCTATTCTTTCGAACTCTGCATTCTGATGCTTATATCTTTCCTTCAGAATGGAAGAAAATAATAGCAAATGATGCAGCTGACAAAGAATTAATCTCAAAAATATACAAGCAGTTCCTGCAGCTCAATACCAGAAAAATTAATGACCCAATCAAAAAATGGGCCAAAGAACTAAACAGAAATTTCTCCAAGACATACAGATGGCTAACAAAAACATGAAAAGATACTCAACATCACTCATCATCAGGCAGAGTGACCAGAGATCAAATTGCCAACATCCTCTGGATCATGGAAAAAGCAAGAGAGTTCCAGAAGAACATCTATTTCTGCTTTATTGACTATTGTGATCCACACACTCAAAGGCTTTGCCATAAACTGTGGAAAATTCTGAAAGAGATGGGAATACCAGACCACGTGACCTGCCTCTTCAGAAACCTGTATGCAGGTCAGGAAGCAACAGTTAGAACTGGACATGGAACAACAGACTTGTTCCAAATAGGAAAAGGAGTACGTCAAGGCTGTATATTGTCATTCTGTTTATTTAACTTATATGCAGAATACATCATGAGAAATGCTGGACTGGAAGAAACACAAGCTGGAATCAAGATTGCTGGGAGAAATATCAGTAACCTCAGAACTGCTATATGACCCAGTGATCCCACTGCTTGTCATACACACTGAGGAAACCAGAACTGAAAGAGACACATATACCCCAATGTTCATCACAGCACTGTTTACAATAGCTAGGACATGGAAGCAACCTAGATGTCCATAGGCAGACAAATGGATAAGAAAGTTGTGGTACATATACACAATAGAATATTATTCAGCTATTAAAAAGAACACATTTAAATCAGTTCTAATGAGGTGGATGAAACTGGAGCCTATTATACAGAGTGAAGTCAAAAAGAAAAACACCAATACAGTATATTGATACATATACATGGAATTTAGAAAGATGGTAATGATGACCCTATATGTGAGACAGCAAAAGAGACATAGATATAAAGAACAGAATTTTGGACTCTGTGGGAGAAGGTGAGGGTGGGATGATTTGAGAGAATAGCATTGAAACATGTATGTTACCATATGTGAACTAGATTGCCAGTCTAGGTTCGATACATGAGACAGGGTGCTCAGGGCCAGTGCACTGGGACGACCCTGAGGGGTGGGATGGGAGGGAGGTAGGAGATGGATTCAGGATGGGGAACACATGTACACCCATGGCTGATTCATGTCAATGTACGGCAAAAACGACTACAATATTGTAAAGTAATTAGCCTCCAATTAAAATAAATTAACTAAAAAAAAAAAAAGAATCCATCTGGGAGACCTGGTTCGATACCTATGTTGGTAAGATCCCCTGGAGAAAGAAAAGGCTGCCCACTCCAGTATTCTGGCCTAGAGAATTCCATGGACTGTATAGTCCATAGGGTTGCAAAGAGTCAGACATGACTGAACTTCATTTAAAGGGAATTACAAAATATGTGTTCATTTGCGTGTCTGGCTTCTTTTAGTCAACAATATAAAATCTATAAAATCCATCCATGTGGTTGGTTCCAGGCTGCAAGAGTCTCTTTTTAGCTGCTATGTATGAATATATCATATTTTGTTCATTTACCCAGTGAAGGGCAGTTTATTTTCTGTTGTTTAGGGGTATTATGAACGTATTGGTATTGAACCAACGTATTGGTATGAATCAATACCAATAGGGGTATTGGTAAACGTATGCATTATATGTTTTACACTTTTGATTGTTAAAATCTCTAGTGAATTATGTCTTTTGTATATTTCATTTTTGTTTTACTAACATTATTTATAGGCTTCCCAGGTGATGCTAATGGTAAAGAACCCACCTGACAATGTGGAGGCATAAAAGATGTGAGTTCGATCCTTGGGTCAGGAAAATCTCCAGGAGGAAGGCAGGGCAACCCACTCTAGTAATCTTCCCTGAAGAATCCCTTGGACAGAGGAGCCTAGCAGGCTACCATCCATAGGGTTGCAAAGGGCCAGACATGACTGAAGCAACTTAGCACACACACAACCTTATTTATAGACTTCCTATGTGGCACAGTGGAGGCCTGGCATGCTGTGATTCATGGGGTTGCAAAGAGTCAGATACGACTGTGCGACTGAACTGAACATCCACCAGTAGGCCTCCCAGATAGCACTGAGATCTCTACTAAACTCTTCAAGTTCTCGCTGTTGCTATTTTCATGGTTTTGTAAAATCTTTCTCTATGCAGTTTAGGAGTCAATAAAGTAAGGTACACTTATACATGAATTTTTATCCTCTCTTCTCTATGTCTCCTTTTTCTCTGAGAGTTGTACCCCTCTTGTATCAGCAGCACTTAAAATGGTATCCTCAGCCCATATAAATCAAAGTTTGGGTTTGTGCTCTATTCTCTTGCTTATTTTTTCTCCAATATCATTAAACACACACACACACTCTCTCTCCATTTCTTATTTGTTGGCCAATGGGTTGATCCAACACCAGTTACTCATTCATGAACAGAACAGGCACTTACTTCTAGGCTACCATTTTTAATGTATTAGTGTGTTTTCTCCCAGATTTGACATTTATATTGGGTTTTAAGAAGGGGTGGGCTTCCCTGGTGGTAAAGAATCTGCCTGAAAGGCTGGAGGCCCAGATTCAATCGCTGGGTCAGGAAGATCCTATAGAGAAGGAAGTGGCAATCCACTCTGGTATTCTTGCCTGGAGAATTCCATGGACAGAGAAGCCTGGTGGGTTACGGTCCCACAGGGTCAGAAAAGAGACACAACTGAGCAACTAACACTTTCACTTTCAGGAAGTGTACAGCGAGAAAAAATGAATAAATGAAATGAGAGTAGATTAGGGAGTTGGTAATTCTGTGAAAAATGGATGCCAAATAAGTATCAAACAAGTATGGAGTATTTTTGTATTAGTGCTCTAAGACTCTTGAGAGTCCCTTGGACTGCAAGGAGATCCAACCAGTTCATTCTAAAGGAGTCAGTCCTGGCTGTTCATTGGAAGGACTGATGCTGAAGCTGAAACTCCAATACTTTGGCCACCTCATGCAAAGAGTTGACTCATTTCAAAAGACCCTGATGCTGGGAGGGATTGGGGGCAAGAGGAGAAGGGGACGACAGAGGATGAGATGGCTGGATGGCATCACCAACTCAATGGACATGAGTTTGAGTGAACTCCAGGAGTCGGTGATGGACAGGGAGGCCTGGTGTGCTTCGATTCATGGGGTCGCAAAGAGTCGGACACAACTGAGCAACTGAACTAAACTGAGACACAGCAGTAAAACTGAAGGCTATTTATTTCAGAGTATTTGACCCCAAGAATTTTACAGTTTTCTTGAGCAAAAAAATTTACATGGAAAATTGCAAATAAAAATTCAAACACTATACAGCACTTTAGAAAACAAAATAAGATTTCTGAAAGAATTACAAAGTAGAACTCAGCATGTCCATCGTATATAGAGCTTAAACCTTTCTCCATTTAAATAAGCTAAAGTGAATAAGACAAAAAATCAGGACATTTAGCTCCACTTATCAGCAGGATAAAAACTTAAGTTTCTATACCTTCCAAAAATGAAATAATGCCAACTTGCACTTTACCACATGGGCTGGGCAGGGCAGAATGCACTAGTCTGCATGCCTTAAATGAAAATGTTATGGTTCAAATGAGAGCTTCTGTTTTGCTTCCTTTCTTTCCTTCTTTTTTACTATCAACAAATTCTAGAGCTAGTTAGATGCTGATTTGTAACATTTTAGACTTGGTGCACCACAAGATTTTTGAGGCCATGAGAGTGTCAGGACATATTTGAAGTAGGATTAAGAGTTAATTCCATTTATACATTGCTACACCTTAAATTTAATGAATCACGATCTCAAAATTATTTTCACCAAGCTCTAAAAATTTCTCTAACACAGAGCCAAGTTTATAAACCATCATTTCAAACTAGAAATTACACTTCACCACTCCTGAATTCACACAGTGGCATTCAAAACTGAACACAGAATACCCTTGCATGTTCAACTTCAGTAAGATATTTTATGAGTCCAAAAGTTAGTGAATACATTCCTCCCAAAAGAAAATTAATAGATAATTCCAAATATAAAGAAGAATAGGAAATCTTTCTTGACCATTATGACTTTCATATGTGATTCACACAGAAGCAACTTCCATTTTTGACTTTAGAAAATAGTATGAAATTTTTGGTCAGGCAATATGATTATCAGTGGCACTGAAACACTTTCTCTTAAAAATAAGTAAAAATGCTGAACACAATAAAAGTAATTGGAAATTCATAACAGGGCTTGCAAGGATGGAAAGAAAATCTCAAAGTGCAAGAAACAAAGAGCAAACTGAAACTATGGTAATAAGCACATGAACTCATATCATTGCTGCTCAAGGGGCTATTATTATGAATCATGCAAGGGGAGAATTGTGGAGCTGGAGAAGACTCTAGAGTCCCTTGGATCGCAAGGAGATCAAATCAGTCAATCCTAAAGGAAATCAACCCTGAATATTCATTGGAAGAACAAATGCTGAAGCTGAAGCTCCAATACTTTGGCCTCCTGATGTGAAGAACTGACTCACTGGAAAAGACCCTGATGCTGGGAAAGATTGAAGGTGGGAGGAGAAGGGGACGACAGAGGATGAGATGGTTGGATGGCATCACTGACTAATGGACATGAGTTTGAGCAAACTCCGGGAGATAGTGAAGGACAGGAAAATCTGGTATGCTGCAGTCCATGAGGTTGAAAAGTTGGACATGACTGAGCTACTGAACAAACAAACAAATGGGGGGCTCTTATTTTATAAAGTTCATGCAAAAGAAAGTTGATAGGACTGTGGGTCCTTGCAATGTAGGAGCTAAAACTGAGACTCCTACATAAAGCTAGGATCTCACAAGGCTAAAAACTTAGCAAAAGGCAGATTATTTTTTAAAAAGCCTGCACATAAACATAGGGTATTGGAAAAGAAGCTTACCCATCTCAACCTAGACTCCAGACAGAAAACAAATATCCTTTGAAAATTTGAAGAGCTAAGTTTTGAAAGATCCCACATATTTACATCTTAAAAGTACAATACCCTTAAGCTGATAATGTGAAAAACAGTACAAAATAAATACAGATCATATTTATTGTGGTAAGGAAAAATTAAAAAAAAAAAAGACAAAAAAGCAATACAAATTTGAATAAGGACCAATTAGGACATCTAGATATAGGGACTGAGGAACTAGAAGACAGAGCTGATTCATTAGAGTGATATTCCCAAGGGGTACGAAAGAGTCCTTAAAAACACGTCAAGCAGAAAGATCACACACATATGAATAAGTAGCCTGACAGAAAATTTTTGACTTCTTTCCAGCAATGACGACATAACATGAACAAGACTAAACCTCTGTAAATAATTAACCAGGAAACTAACTGAAAAAGTGTTCAAAAGACAACTGTTTTCAGACATTGGGCAATAAGAAGTTTCCAATTCGGGAACAGAAAGAGGTAAAAATTAAACAGTAAATAGCATCTTATAGAGCTGAAAAGTTGGAAGTGTTAAGGGAGACCAATGCAAAAGAAATCTGCGGACAGAGTTCCAGAAAAGGAGGGAGCTATGCAGAAAAATTGTCCCAGATATCTGCATTGGCCTCTCCTTGAGTCTTTGCCAAGGACTATGGGTGACCTGAACTGAACTAATGTCTCACATGCATAGAGTAAAACTCCACAACATAAAGTGAAGAACGATGAGGGAGTTCTAAGGTGAGAAATTCCCGCACCTCACAGTGGCTCGGGAGTTATCAGAGTTCCAACCAAGGTAGGAAGTCCTCACTGATCATCAGGTCATTCAGTGGAGACCCAGCTGCTTCATATCTTAGCAGTAAGACCGAATTATCCCTAGAGGGTAGGCTGCCCTAGACTCACTCTGTCGTTTAGTCACTCAGTTGGGTCCAACTCTTTGTGACGTCATGGACTGCACAACACCAGGCTTTCCTGTCCTTCACCATCTCCAAGTTTGCTCAAACTTATGTCCATTGAGTCAAACAAAACTTAAAAGAAAGACCTCAAAAACATAAAACTTTAAATAACTATAAATAACTTAGTTATTGTTAAACAATAACTATAAACAAATTATTAAAAGAAAGCCCAACAGCCCTTCAAGTAAGAAAACAAAATTCAGACTTTCAACAAGTGATCATCATAATGTCCAGCATCCTGTCAAAATTACTAGATATGCCAAAAAGCAGGAACATGTAACTCATCACTAGGAAAAATTCAACCAACGGAATCACTTTCAGAATTGTGAGAAATGACAGAACAAACATAAAAGTATATCACAATAGCTATCACAATTTGTATATGACATTATTTAAGTGTTTAAGGAAAATATGGATAAAATTATATATAGAAATGTTAACTATTAAAAAATAAAAGGGACTTCTAAAGATGAGACCTACAATGTCTGAAGTTAAAATTTCACTGCACTGGCTTAACAGCAAATTAAATATAGTATTTGAAGATACAGACCCAAGTAGCTCAGTGGCAAAGAATCCACCTGCCAGTGCAGGAGACACAGAGACACAGGTTCAATCCCTGGGTCAGAAAGATCCCCTGGAGGAGGAAACAGCAACCCACTCCAGTATTCTTGCTGTGAAAATCCCATAGACAGAGAAGTCTGGTGGGTTACAGTCCATGGGGTTGCAGTCAGACATAACTGAACAGATACAATACACACACACACACACTTGAAGATACTGGATTACCCAAAACATTAATTTGGGATTTTCCAAAAAATATTATGAAAAAACCTGAATTACCCTTCTAGTTATATATATCAACAACATATATCTGAGTGAAGCATAAAGAAACAGACTGAAAAAGGAGGAGCATCACTTGGCCTATGATCCATTCCAAATGTTCTAACGTATATAACTGAAGAATCAAGAGGAGAGAAGGGCTTAGAAAAAATATGTGGAGAAATATTGTTTGAAAAATTTTAAATTTGGAAGAGATTATTCCTCACTGACTTGAGGAGTATCATACCAAATCACACAGTTTTCAATTCTGAAAGACAAATATTGAGAGAAAAATCTACGCAGTAGCTCCTTCCCCATCCAAAAAGAATTACATAAAGATAACATTTTTAACATAATAAAAGAAAAACTATCAATCTAGAATCTATATCCTCCAGAAAACAAAAACAACAAAATAAAGTTTTCTTTTAGATAAACAAAAGCTAAAATCATTCAATTTAAGCCCAAGATGACTGGAAAAATAGAAACTTCCACAAAAATATTCACAGAGTAGAAGGAATTCCAGGTTTCCAGTTCAAGACCATTTCATTTGATGCCCAAAAGACAAAGTGACTTTTTCTAATTTTGGGGATACGTCATGTTGTAATTTCACATCACTGGGGAAAACTTAGGCTGTCAAAAATGTCTTTGAGGACTTCCTTGGTGCCTCAGAGGCAAAGAATCCACCTGCCAATGCAGGAGACATGGGTTTGACCCCTGGTCCAAGAAGATCCCACATGCTGTGGGGCAACTAAGTCCATGCAGCACAACTACTGAGCCTGTACTCTAGAGCCCATGAGGCTAAAAAAAATAAACAAAATTATTTTAAAAAGAAAGGAAGCAGTCACATTTACTGAGTAATTACCTCCTTGGATTCACGCGCAAAGGGAGATAGCTTGGTTCAATCAGGTTCACATGTCCACATGACACCAGGCACGAATAAGGAGATGTATAAGGCATGAATAAGGGGAGGAAAAGTAAAAGTTAATTCCAAGAAGAAGCCCCAAAGAGATAAGAAATTGAGGCACTGTGGGAGAGTAAGGAGATTTTAGCATCACAAGAGTGGACAACACCATCACACAGCAGAATGGTCAGGTGGAGGATGCCCAGGAAACTGACCAAGGATGATAGGGGCTGTTTGGTGAGAGAAAGGGGTGTCTGAAGGGATGTTTGGAAACTCACAGGTAACAGTGGTGAGAAACAGTATAGGACCATGGACAAGATTAGGGCACCACAAGAGAGGTAAGCTGTCAGTTTGGCACCCGTGATTTTGGATGGGTTAACTAATATCTGCATGAGTTCATATGAAAAACTGTCACAACTACTGAAGCCCGTGTACCTAGAGCCTGTGCTGTGCAACAGGAGAAGCTACTGCAGTGAGAAGCCCATGCACTGCAACTAGAGAGCAGTCTCCCCTACTGCAACTAGAGGAAAGCCCACGCAGCAATAAAGACTCAGACAGTCAAAACTAAAGCAAGTGTTTTTTTTAAATGGCTTTGAGAATTTTAAAGTGTAAATTTAAGTTGCTATCTCATACAAGAAATTTGAGCTGGGGTAAAGACTTACATATGAAGGATGAAACCATAAATGTGCTAAAATACATTATGGGAGGACTTCCCTGTAGCTTAGCTGGTAAAGAATCCATCTACAATGCAGAAGACCCTGGTTCAATTCTTGGGTTGGGAAGATCCCCTGGAGAAGGAAATGACAACCCACTCCAGTGTTCTTGCCTGGAGACAGAGGCAGCCCGGCGGGCTACAGTCCATGGGGTCACAAAGAGTAGGACATGACTAAGCACACACACATAGCAAAAATGATGGTAAGCATGAATAAGAAAGAAACTTTAGGTAAAAAACACTGTTTGAAAGGAAAAGATGACTTTTCTAACCAGTAAGCAAAAGAAGAGAACAAAGATTTCCTGGATATCTACTATGTCTCAAGCACTGAGCTAAGATCTGTCATCTCATTTACTATATATAGTAATACATACAAGGAAATTAAAGACTTTGCACAGTTAGATAACTTGCCCAAGGTCACTCAGCTAGTAAACTGTCAAACTGAGTTTTCTTCCTAAGGCTGGTCTGACACCAAAACCTATGCTTTTTTCACTGTGCTATGAGAGAAAGTGAAAATTACTCAGTCATATCTGACTCTCTGTGACTCCACGGACTGCAGCCTGCCAGGTTCCTCTGTCCATGGAATTCTCCAGTCCAGAATACTGGAGTGGGTAGCCATTCCCTTCCCCAGGGATCTCCCTAACTCAGGGATCGAACTCAAGCCTCTTCCATTGAAGGCAGATTCTTTACCAGCTGAGCCACCAGCGAACCCTGGTGCTATGAGAGAAAAATACCACAATTCCCCATATGGCTGGTCCTAATGTAACTTCCGAGACATTCCCGTTTCAAGGCCAGGCTTTTAATACCAGATCCGTGACACTGAATCAGAAGGTAACTCGTGTGGGTGATGAGGTCAGGGCCTCCTTGCCCCTGTCTGAGGGTGACTTGGCTCTCTTGCTAAAGAGCTGGAGGACTGGCCCTACAGGCAGCAATATTTCAATTGCAGGTGTGTGATTCCTAGATGTGTGTTTTCTAATAAGGTTATAAAGTACTCTGGGATTCCAGATGAAATATCCTATAAATGCAATTTGTAGTTTCATTTACCCTATGGTTGAGAGCTGCCTGGTGATTTAATTCTCAGTGCACTGTATTTTTTAAAGTGTATTTAAAAAGCATCTTTCATCTAGCACCAGACTTTCTAAACTGCTCTCAGAAGTTTTCAAAACAAGGGGGAAATTCTACAGCAATTTTCCCAAATAACCATTTCTTACCTCTGGACTTATTTGTGCTTGGGACTTTATACTCTTGTGTTAGCCCTTCAGCATAATGCAAGATGCTTTAAGGTGAGGTATTAGAGGAGTGTGTCTGCTTTTTTCAAAATTCCTAACTCTACAATTTTATAAACAGAAATGCCTTCTGCAGCAACAGGAGTGGCCAACATATTTTAAGCATATTTATTTTCTGAATGTGTGAGAAGTTAAATACACATGGCCTCTTTTCCTTATGGGGCTGTAACTTGACACACAAGGTAGAGCAGTAAAAAAAAACTGCACTTGTGTTAGATGCAGGAGATCCTGCTTCATCTACGAATGTAATGGCACATGATTCTATAACTGTGAGCAAAGCACATCAGCATTCCGAAAAACCATCAATATGGTGATACTACAAAGCAGGGGTAAGCAGTTTCCTCTTCTGCTAGACAGACAGATATCCCATGATTCTGTGAAGCTTATAAATTGACATCAAGATGTGTAGACAGGTAACTTTATGGTGCCCTTGGGTTTTTACCATGATACAGTCCACTGAAACATCCATCATTTCTTTCTGCGTGTGGTGATAGGCTTTATAAATCACTTAGATCAATTCTTCACCTAATACATAAATATTGCCCCCAAATTCCCATCTGATAGAGATCCAGCCTTAGTTAAACTGATTTCCATTTTAGGTCAAACTTTAAGATTTCTTACATGTTTTGACAGTTTTTCTACAACTGGAAAGTTTCTTAATCAATTACTGCTGTCTTTCTTAGGTGACACAGCGCCAGAAAGAGACTGTTGGGCCCACAAACCGAGTGGTGTGGATTTAGTTTGTAAGGCACAATATTTCTCCAAAAGCATTTTGAATTTTCTTAGAATCTTTCCATTGTGAAGAACTGATGAGATTGACAATCCAAAACATTTTGTCATTCACTAATCCAGAGTTCTTTATTACCTTTGGCTCTTTGTACTGTCTTTGAAATTAATTTTCACGTATCTTTTGGTTAGATTTCTTTTCTGTCTCCCTTGAAGAAATGCACAGCCCTGCATGCATCACAGCAATTTAAAGGTGGGCAAAGAGGGGTTCAGAGACTGTAGCTATATAACACAGTTTTGAATGAATGATCTCAGCTGTAGATATGAAATTGGCAGATTGGTTTCGAAATGCGGGCAGAACATTACTGAAGTAGATTTCATCTTCTAAGTTCAGTGTCTCATTAGGAGACATCTCTGAACTCTTCCACAATTGAAGAATTACCCTAGATTCTTTTCATTTACCTTAATAACAGTAAACTCAGTATGATTCATCTGTCCCATTCTTCTGGGATTTTACTGTGTTCTTAAATGTGAATAGTATGAAGGTCTTTATCATAAATGAAAGAAATATTACTTTAAGACCCAGGATATACTTCTTTGCATGCACTATTTGGTTATACAATATCTGAAAAAGAGGGTTATAAAGGTATTTGACTTATAATGAAGATTTAAAAGGTACATTTGTATATTTAGCAAAGCAAATGCAAAGTACACATGTATTAGAACACTGCTCACAAGGTATCCAGAAGGATAATTTTTTCTTATTATAATATGATCCAGGACCACCTGGGGTCCCATTTATGGGCCTACAAATAAAGCAAGGAATTAGTAGATTACCCTTATCTGTGCCTCCATTTTATCTCCAAGATTTTGGATCATCTTTACTACCATTACCCTGAATTCTTTTTCAGGTAGATGCTTATTTCCTCTTCATTTGTCTGGTCTTGTGGGTTTCTACCATGTTCCTTCATCTGCTGAATGTTCCTCTGTCTTTTCATTTTGTCTGATTTATTGTGTTTGGGGTCTCCTTTCTGCAGGCTGCTCCTCCATGGATGGGTTTGGACTGGTGCCTTACAAAGGTTCCCTCGTTGGGTATACTTGCGCCCGTGTTCTGGTGGATGGAGCTGGATCCTGTCTCTCTGAAGGGTAACGCCGTGTCCAGTAGTGTGTTTGGGGATGTCTATGGGCTTAATATGGCTGTGAACAGCCTTTCTGCTAATGGGCAGGCTTGTGTGACCAAGGTAGATCACCTTTAAAAAGAAATTCTCTCGGCATTCTACACTTTTCAAAGGGGGTCAAACATTTTATTTCTATTCAAAATATGCAGTTTCACTTTTTTTCCTTCATTAAAAGTATTTGGAAATTTCCACTATTTCTGTCTCAGAACTTGCATCAGTTCATTATAGATGTGAATAAGCATTTCAATCTGTGCAATGCCTTTCTTATGTGCCAGTCTGGATGTCACTCCTAGATATTAAGAAAACAATAATAAGCAAAAGCATACAAGGCACAAACTTTCATGGCTCTTTCATGGAAAGGCATTGCACAGACAGAAATGCTTATTCACATCTATAATGAACTGATGTAAGTTCTGAAGCAGAAAGAAATACAGTTCTAGATTTAAGGATAATCAGGTGTGTACTCAGCATCTTTCCAAAGGTAGCCCAACTAGTCTGGTTGGGATTCCAAGATGGACATCCCCTCCCTCCCTCTTCAGACAAAAGTAATAGGGACTGCATCAAACACCTAGAATCGAACACCACTGCTAGCCTTCTAACTCTTCACTCCAGAACTACCGAGTCATGGTAACAGCTTCAGAACCACACTGAACAGAGGGACTAACAGGCCTCCATCCAAGGTGAGCCAAAGCTGAACCAAGTACACTCTGCTAGCAAGTCTGAGGTGCTGGAGTCTGCCCCAGAAGATCCTCAAGAGCTGATTATGCGCATTCTTCCATTTTCAATGACATCCTGTTGACAGCTCCAAATTGGCCGTGATGTCATACAGAGAATTTACATTCTGAAAACACTTAACATAAAATTTAGGGCTCCTCTACCCCAGTGTNTAGCAAGTCTGAGGTGCTGGAGTCTGCCCCAGAAGATCCTCAAGAGCTGATTATGCGCATTCTTCCATTTTCAATGACATCCTGTTGACAGCTCCAAATTGGCCGTGATGTCATACAGAGAATTTACATTCTGAAAACACTTAACATAAAATTTAGGGCTCCTCTACCCCAGTGTTCTTTACCACTCTGGATATACCCCACCCCCAAAGTGTTTAAGTGTCCTAGGGTCCGGAGTGTCCGATGTGAGGCATAGGATGATTGATGTGCCAGAGCTATGGTCAGTATTCCTATTATGAAGTAGGGAGGTCTGTCTATGCTAATCATTCGGGGTGAAACATCAGGCAGGTCTTCAGAAAGAGCTCAGTGCCCTTAGAACAGCCCTGTCTCTAGTCTGCTGGCCACCTACTTCCTGGGCACAGGCAGAGTGGGGTCATCATCAGAATGAGGGTCATTCATCCGGAATATACAACAGAAACTACAGGATTTTAACAACACGTGACTCCGCATATGACTCAAAGCTGCTGACAAGTATTTAACAAAACAGCATCACAAGGTGTGTCTCTACTGCATAAACTTCTACTTTTTTTTGAGAATACTGTTGTTCAATTATTCAATACAGTGTTAATGACTATTCACCATGTTATACATTCAGTTCAGTCGCTCAGTTGTGTCTGACTCTTTGAGACCCCATGAATTGCACCACACCAGGCCTCCCTGTCCATTACCATCTCCTGGAGTTCACTCAAACTCATGTCCATCGAGTCGGTGATGCCATCCAGCCATCTCATCCTCNGCTTTGATGTCTAATTCAAAGTTATGGGCAAGATCAACAGCAAGGATCTTAACCCTCTAAGGTTTTCTTTTAGGTGGTTTATAGCTTGGGGTCTTATTCAAGTCTTTATTCCATTCTGAGTTGTGTGTTTATGTGGTATAAGATAGGGGTCTAATGTCCTTCTTTTACATGTGGATATTCAGTTTTCTCAGTACCACTTAATAATCTTTTCTATTGTCTTTCTAGCCTTTATTTCATTTATTTCTACTCTGATATTTGCTATTTTTTCCCCTTCTACTAACTGTGGGCTGAGTTTTTTCTTTTTCTAGTTCCTTGAGGTTTACAGTTAGGTTATTTGAGATTTCTCTCTTCTTAATGCAGGCATTTATTATTATAAACTTCCCTTTTAGAACCGCTTTTGCTGCATCCCATGTTTGGTATGTTTTGCTTCCATTTTCATTTATCTCAAGTAATTTATTTCCCTCTTGCTTTCTTCTTTGATTGGTTGTTCAGGAGCATGTTGTTTCATACCCATGTTGGTGTTTTTTCTAGTTTTCATCTTGTAATTGATTTGTACTTTCATATCATCGTGAAAGTGAAGTCGCTCAGTCGTGTCCGACTCTTTGTGATCCCATGGACTGTAGCCTACCAGGCTCCTCCCTCCATGGGATTCTCCAGGCAAGAGTACTGGAGTGGATTGCCATTTCTTTCTCCAGGGTCATATCATCATGATGGGGTTTAAATAGGATTTAAATCAGCTTAAATTCGTTAAGACTTTTTTTGTGGTTAACAAATAACCCTGAGTTCTCTGATCCTCTCATTTGCTAAACTGGTCTGCTATGCTGCTGCTAAGTCACTTCAGTCATGTCCAACTCTGTGCGACCCCATAGACGGCAGCCCACCAGGCTCCCCCATCCCTGGGATTCTCTAGGCAAGAACACTGGAGTGGGTTGCCATTTCCTTCTCCAATGCATGAAAGTGAAAAGTGAAAGTGAGGTCGCTCAATCGTGTCTGAATCTTAGCGACCCCATGGACTGCAGCCCACCAGGCTCCTCCACCCATGGGATTTTCTAGGCAAGAGTACTGGAGTGGGGTGCCATTGCCTTCTCCAAAATTGGTCTGCTATAGAGTTGTTTATTGCATTTTTCAGTTCAGTTATTGTATTTTTCAGTTCTATGGTTTCTAGTTGGTGCTTTTTAATAATTTTTCCCTGTTGAAATTCTTACTCTGCTCATGCATTGGTCTTCTTACCTCAGTGAGCATCACTATGACCATTAATTTGAACTCATACACATTCTTATTTATCAGACAAATCACTTATCTCTGTTTCATTACAGTTGCTTTTGGGAGATTTATCTTATTTTTTTGTTTGGAACATATAACCCTCTCTCTTCATTCTCCTTAATTCTCTATGTTGGTTTCTGTACATTAAACAGGCACTTCTATCTTGACAGACTGCCTCAAGTAGATGAACCCTGTCAATAAGCCAGACTGAAGCTCCTACTTGCCTCTCAAACCTTTGTGATTGTCCAAGCCACCATCTTTGTAATTAGTGGCTCTTGGAAATTAAGGATATGCCAAGACCTGTCAGTTTCCCAAAGGCATGGGAAATGTCCTTATGCCTGTTCAGGCTCTGGGATGACTACTAACTGCTTGCCCCTTCAGCTCCCCAGTGCACTAATTGAAAGCTCAACTTTCAGGCAGCAGCTGAGAAAGTCAGGATGTTAGATATGCAGTCTAGCCCTGATTAAGGAGAAACTTGGAGCTGGGTATTTTGTCCACTCACACTGTGCAAAGCCAGAGGGAATGGTCTCTGGAATTATTTATGCACCCAAACAGAACTGCCTCTTTATTGTGTGTAGTCACTGGGGATTCAGAAATGTCAATCCCTGTCAGCTTCTAGTGCTAGGTGACTTGGGCGTCACTAACAGTTGGATGACAGCCATAACAGTTGGGGTCGTGGATAGGTAGATACGCTCCTTCCAGGGAGAAAATGAACATTTGATTTTATCACTGGAGGAAGCTGTAGGGAAACAGCAAAGGTTGTGCCCACCAGCTCTCTAAGAGTCCTTGGAGGATCCCAGTTAGCACCTGCAGCAATCAGAAGCCAGAACCTCAAGCAGCAGCTGGGGAAGCATGCTGTCATATCCCTTCCAAAGAAACAGGAAGATGAACCTTTTCACCTGCTCCCTGTGTGCTTAGGCCTAGGAAGACAGCTGCAGGAAGCACTTGTTTTGCCCATTTGAAAACTGCTTTTTGTGTATGTTTAATATGGTCTTGTAGTACTTGTAAAGGCTTCACACTCATGTCCCCAAGTTGTCCAAAGGTGTGGACAAGCTCCTTCCAGGGAGGAGATTCGGTTTTACCACTGGAGTGAGACAGAAAGGGAAGACAGGATAAGTGTATACTGACTCTTCTGGGCTCCTGGGAGGATCATAGTCAGCAGTGAGATTAAGTCTGATCAGAAGTCCAACCCTCAGGGACCAGCCCTGAAAATACTTAGGCAAATTGCTTCCAGAAAAAGATCTCTTCAAGAAAATTAGAGATACCAAGGGAACATATCATGCAAAGATGGCAATAAAGGACAGAAACGGTATGGACCTAACAGAAGCAGAAGATATTAAGAAGAGGTGGCACGAATACACAGAACTATACAAAAAAGATCTTCATGACCCAGATAACCACAACCACGTGATCACTCACCTAGAGCCAGATATCATAGAGTGAGAAGTCAAGTAGGCCTTAGGAAGTATCACTATGAACAAAGCTAGTGGAGGTGATGGAATTCCAGTTAAGCTAATTCAAATCCTAAAAGATAATGGTGTGAAAGTGCTGCAATAAATATGCCAGCACATGTGGAAAACTTAGCAGTGGCCATTAAGACTGGAAAAGGTCAGTTGTCATTCCAATCCCAAAGGCAATGCCAAAGAATGCTCAAACTACCACACAATTGCAGTCATTTTACACACTAGCAAAGTAATGCTCAAAATCCTCCAAGCTAGGCTTCAAAAGTACGTGAACCGAGAAATTACAGATGTTTCAAGTTGGATTTAGAAAAGGCAGAGGAACCAGAGATTAAATTGCCAACATCCGTTGGATCACCGAAAAAACAAGAGAGTTCCAGAAAAACATCTACTTCTGCTTTATTGACTATGCCAAAGCCTTTGACTGTGTGGATCACAACAAACTGTGGAAAATTCTACAAGAGATGGGAACACCAGATCACCTGACCTGCCTCCTGATAAATCTGTATGCAGGTCAAGAAGCAACAGAACTGGACATGGAAAAACAGACTGGTTTCAAATCGGAAAAAGAGTATGTCAAGGCTGTATACTGTCACCCTGCTTATGTAACTTAAATGCATGCCGGGCTGGATGAAGAGCAAACTGGAATCAGTGATTGCTGGGAGAAATATCAATAACCTCAGATATGCAGATGACACCACGCTTACAGGGGAAAGAAGAAATAAAGAGACCTTTGATGAAAGTGAAAGAGGAGTGAAAAAGTTGGCCTAAAACTCAACATTCAAAAAACTAAGATTGTGGCATCTGGCAAAATAAATCCATGGCAAATAAATGGGGAAACAATGGAAACAGTGACAGACTTTATTTTTAGGGGGCTCGAAATCACTGCAGATGGTGACTGTAGCCATGAAATTAAAATATGCTTGCACCTTGGAAGAAAAGCTATGACCAACCTCGACAGTACATTAGAAAGCAGAGACATTACTTTACAAGGTCCATCTTTACTTTACATTACTTTTACAAGGTCCATCTAGTCAAAGCTTTGGTTTTTCCAGTAGTCATGTATGGATATGAGATTTGGACTATAAAGAAAGCTGAGTACAGAAGAAGTGATATTTTTGAACTGTGGTGTTGGAGAAGACTCTTGAGAGTCCCTTGGACTGCAAAGAGATCCAACCAGTCCATCCTAAAGGAAATCAGTCCTGAGTGTTCATTGGAAGGACTGATGCTGAAGCTCCAATACTTTGGCCACCTGATGCGAAGAGCTTACTCACTGGAAAAGACCCTGATGCTGGGAAATACTGAAGGCAGAAGTAGAAGGGGACAACAAAGGATGAAATGGTTGGATGTTATCACCAACTCGATAAACATGAGTTTGAGCAAGCCCCAGGAGATAGTGAAGGACGTGGAAGCCTGGTGTGCTGCAGTCCATGGGGTTGCAAAGAATCAGACATGACTGAACAACTGAACTGAGCTTCAGGAAAAAGCCTGGGAGAGGGATGCTTTTGCCTGGACCCTCTGCACTGAGCCCTGGGGGGATAGCCACAGCCCATGCTCCTGTGCCTGTTAATGACTGCCTCTTCATTTAATATGGCCTGTGGGACTCATGAATGCAAGCTCTGTTGGCTTTCAGACCTGGGTGACTTGGGGGCCCTTCTCTCAGGGGTAGCCCTAATAGTTGAGGCTCTAGATATATGGCCCAAAACTTTTGCTCCTTGAGGTAAAGTTGGGAGTGGGGTTCCCTCCCCATTTATGGCCCTATGGCAGAGGTGGGGTTTTTGTTGAGAGTGTGTCTCAAAAACTTTCCTGTTTTTTTTTTTCACAGTTGCCTGATGTACAGAAGTCACTGAGCTAGTTTCCGAATTTCTCTCATAGGGAACTGTTGTGTGCAGCTGTATAGTCAACGTGTCCATGGGAGGAATAATTCAGGAGCCCCTTATGTCACCCTTCTCAGTGGCATCATCCAGATTTTCACTTTTGACACAGTTAAGGGCTCATTTTCCAACTAACCATCCTATTAGTCAGATTGGAAGGGTGTAAACTCTATTTTCCAGACTCCCTTGCAACTTAAGATTTTTTTTATCTGATTTAGACTCTGTTATATGAACCAGTTTAATATTTGGACGACTTAAGAGAGGCAGTGTTAAGAAGCAGTGTTTATATGTCTATTCTTTCTTCCTCCACGTTAAGAGAAGGTTTCCTCTCTTAACAACATCTCATATCCAAGTTTACAAAGCCTGAATCAGAACCCCAGGGGTATTCTTAAACTCTGAACTCTAGTATTGGCCTCTAGTGAATTAACACTCTTGTGAATCAGTCCTGTATAAATCTGGAAATCAGGCCACAGACCAAAGCCACAGCTTTCTTCTTAAGCCCTTTGAATGATATTCTAACCACTTAGTTTTCTATATTAAACTTTAACTTCTGAATGTAAATGGTTATAAGTGGTTTCTTTTTTCAACACACAAAATATTTGAAGTAAGAAGTTAACACAAAGATAATCATCTGGGATTATTTTACTTGGTTTGGATTAAAGGCAGTAATAACATATTATCATTGGAAAACAGAATATGCAAAACAGAGTACATGAAATGATCAAAAAAGTTACTTAAATTATACAATGTCACCTAGAGTAAAGAACAGAGCTTGTTAAAACAATAGGTTTCCAAAATGAGCCTTGACAGAGACAAAAAGGAATACAGAGATTGTAAATTAGACTGGTGGCTTGTTAATTCCATCAGATACAGATTAAGAAAAGGGGAGGGGGAGATGAGGAGGAAAATAGGAAGGGAGGGAGGGAGGGAAGGAAAGAGAGGGAGATGGGAAAGAAGAGGAGGCAGAGAGACACAACAAAGGATGGTGGCGGAAAAGGAGGGTGCTTTGAAGAAAATGAGAAAATCAAGATTGAGTCAAAATGACAAAGTCAAGATTTTAAATTCTTTGCTTTAACATATTACCATGTACCAGAGGCCTGTGCCTGCTCTAAAATGTTCTCTATTAGTGTGATACAGCTAAAAATCAAAGGTACAGTCTGATCACATAGGCTATCAAATTAAAATATAGATCAAAGTACAGTGTCATCAACTGTCCTATACAATTTAGTGTAATCTTCCAGAAAAGTTTTTCCCAGTTTCAATGAACATACCTAGGCAGATTCAAAGGAATCTGAACTCTCTGCCTCCAAATCTACTGATCTTCTTATGTTAGCAGAAGCAGCCTCTCCTTCCTGTCTTACAAGGTTATTCCACTTTGTTTGGAGATTCCTTAAGTTCTCACACAAAGTAGTTACCTCATAAGCAAAAAACCCACTATCCTCATGACATGCTACAAACAGTCTCCTGACTTAGAATAACTGAACTCTGCATACCCAGGGGCCAACACAAACCAAAAAAACCCAACATGGGATGAGATAGCTTTACAGCAAAATTTTAAGATTTTGCCAATGTATTTGGCTTAACCATGAAAAAAATGTGCAAGAATAGATTCCTGAGGTCCTAAATAGGAAGAGAGCTTCAATTTTCCAGGTTAGGTCTAATCTATCAATGTGTGTACATTTTCCAGAATTTGTAATTCAACGTGCTAATGAAAGCATCTGAGAGTGCTTCTGACTAAGACTAGCATACATGGAATTATATAAACATTCCAGAACATTCTTATTATGATGGAAGAAAAAATACAAAGATTTAGGAAGATAAGAATGATGGAGTAGATTTATTTTCTATAGCTTACTTATCCTAACTAAAATTACATCTGTAAGAGAACCCAAAGATCATACTCTTCACCAAAGCACTGCCAAATACACAAGTCAGAGAGGCACCAGCTTATTATAAAGCACGACAGAGACTGTCCCTCACAGGCCAGCATTAATGTGGGAAATGTCGCCGTTTAAATGGTCTGACTTATTTCATGAGTTGATGTATCTGCAAAAGAGAAATGTGGTGGTTAATGTTATGAGTCAGTTTTGACAGAACAGAGTGCTCAGTTATTCACTTAAACATTATTCCTGAATACCTTGTGAGGGTATTTACTAAATGAAGTTAACATCTATAATCAGTTGACTTTAAGGAGATTAGCCCTGATAATCTGGGTGACCCTTTGAAAGCTTTAAGAGGAAAACTGGAGGGGATGACGTCACCAGTAGTGACATAGGTTGTTCCAGACTTTGTTCTCCCTCACGAGAAGAATCATTCAAGAGCAAGAAAACACTGAAAGAAACCTACAACATGGGGTTGAGGTTAAAACATCCCCCTGAACCATAAAACCCAAAACATACTGCATTAGAAGGTTAAGAGAAGTGGAAATATGTTGACTGATCACCTCTCCTCTAGGTCAGCTCAGCACCTTGCAGCAAAGTCGCCTGTGAGCTTTTGGTTCCTCCAATGGGAAAAGACATCAGCCCACTCTAGCACTGTGGGAGCCCCTCTTCTGATCTTTTACCACTGGGACTGCAGGGGCATCTGTGGGACCCAGGCTATGGGAATTTCACTGGAATGGAGAAGGGGGCTTGCAACATACCAGCACATGGAGCTTGAAAGACAGAGTTCGTACTTCCAGTGCCCAGCAGATACCAGTCAGAGGCTTTGTTCATCCACATATCCAATTTAGTGGCATACACTGACCAGAGAATCCAGCAGGGTACAGATCTGCCTGATGTAGATTCTCAAAGAAGGAATTCTGCTGGCCCTAAAGGTTGATTTGCTCACACCCAGACAAGGAGCTTCCCAGGTGGCACTAGTGGTAAAAAACCCTCTTGCCAATAAAGGAGACCTAAGAGACATAGGTTCGATCCCTTGGTCAGGAAGATCCCCTGGAGAAGGGCATGGCAACCCACTCCAGTATTCCTGTCTGGAGAATCCCCATGGTCGGGGGAGCCCGGCAGGCTATAGTCTATAGGGTCACAAAGAGTCAGACACGACTGAAGCAACTTAGCCAGCAAGGAGCTTAATCACACCTCCACCTGCTGTGGAGAATGTCGTTTGGCCACTTCTGACTAGATGGGCTGCAAGGAGCATTTGGAAGTATAGCTCAGAAACTCTCACACCAAGAGGAAGGCAGGCAGAGCTGACTTGTTCCAGAGCAAAACCAACACTGGGCACAGGTAGAGGAAGCAATTCACAGCCAAGGCTAAGGGTAGTACTCAGCTCCTCCCAACTGGAGAGCCTGTTTGGGAAACTGAGAGTTGCCTGGAGTGGATTCTCCTCCACTCACCCAGGCAAGGGAGCTGAGACACAGTTCCACTGACTGTGGCTCCTGACCCTATCTGACCAGAAGGGCTGGGAAGAACCTCGGAGCTGTGCAGCCAGGGGTACTCAAGCCAACACAAGGGAATGCAGAGCCAATGGTTTACAGAGCAAAGCCCGTGGTCCTCCTTGGCCAGGGAGCTTGGGGCGTAGATCAAGTTAATGACAAGACAATAAACAGTTTTACCAGCCTTAGAGCTGCTTCTCCCACTGCATTCATACAAGGAAACAGATCCATAGCCCATTCATTCCTGAATAAAGCCTCATCCCACATGACCACGGAACTGAACCAGAGCATAAGAGAAGCTGTATAGCCCATTCAATGATGCTCCTTACAGTAGCACTTGAACAGAGAGCACAGCCCATAACTTTCCTCATCTGCAAATCAAAACTGGTGATCTCATGCGACCAGGGAGTTCAGTGCACACTGTTGCCTGTTTCAGGTTCCCAAACAGTGAGCCGTACAGGCCCTGGATTTAATCTTGCTGCCCTGCCATGGCTGGGAAGCCAATTCATAGCTTCATCTACTACTGAATACAGTACCCCATCTCAGTCACCTTGTGAGCCTGAGCAGAACTGTGGAGCCCATGCTATATATAGCCTATATCAGTTAGGTAGGTAGACCAATAAAGCAGCCCTATCCAACTGCTCTCAGCCAGTGGCACAGCCCAACCTTGGAATTTAAATATTTGCCACAATCTGCAAACAGACAATAATAGAAGGTGCCTCTTGTTAAAAGGCATTACCATCAGACAGGCCCAGAAACACAATCTGAGTTGACTGGTGAAGATCTGTCTCTGTCAGAGCAAACCTGTAATGTCTCAAAGAGGAACCCAGCTACGCAAAGACAGAAATGCCAACAAGGAAGAGTCATGAAAAGGCAGATAAATAGGACACCAAAGGAAATTAAAGAACCCTTGAATGTGGTCCACTGGAGAAGGGAATGGCAAACTACTTCAGTATTCTTGCCTTGAGAACCCCATGAAAAGTATGAAAAGGCAAATAATAGGATATTGAACGAGGAACTCCCCAGGTCAGTAGGTGCCCAATATGCTACTGGAGATCAGTGGAGAAATAACTCCAGAAAAAATGAAGGGATGGAGCAAAAGCAAAAACAAAACCCAGCTGTGGATGTGACTGGTGATAGAAACAAAGTCCGACGCTGTAAAGAGCAATATTGCATAGGAACCTGGAATGTCAGGTCCATGAATCAAGTCAAATTGGAAGTGGTCAAACAAGAGACGGTAAGAGTGAACGTCGACATTCTAGGAATCAGCAAACTAAAATGATCTGGAATGGGTGAATATAACTCAGATGACCATTATATCTACAACTGTGGACAGGAATCCCTCAGAAGAAATAGAGTAGCCATCATGGTCAACGAAAGAGTCCGAAATGCAGTACTTGGATGCAATCTCAAAAACGACAGAATGATCTCTGTTCATTTCCAAGGCAAACCATTCAATATCATGGTAATCCAAATCTATGCCCCAACCAGTAAGGCTGAAGAAGCTTAAGTTGAACAGTTCTATGAAGACCTACAAGACCTTGTAGAACTAACACCCAAAAAAGATGTCCTTTTCACTCTAGGGGGCTGGAATGCTAAAGTAGGAAGTCAAGAAACACCTGGAGTAACAGGCAGATTTGGCCTCAGAATGCGGAATGAAGCAGGGCAAAGACTAATGGAGTTTTGCCAAGAAAATGCACTGGTCATAGCAAACACCCTCTTCCAACAATACAAGAAAAGACTCTACACATGGACATCACCAGATGGGCAACGTCGAAATCAGACTGATTATATTCTTTGCAGCCAAAGATGGAGAAGCTCTATACAGTCAACAAAAACAAGACCAGGAGCTAACTGTGGCTCAGATCATGAGCTCCTTATTGCCAAATTCAGACTGAAATTGAAGAAAGTAGGGAAAACCACTAGACCATTCAGGTATGACCTAAATCAAATCCCTTATGATTATATAGTGGAAGTGATAAATAGATGTAAGGGCCTAGATCTGATAGAGTGCCTGATAAACTATGGAATGAGGTTCATGACATTGTACAGGAGACAGGGATCAAGACCATCCCCATGGAAAAGAAATGCAAAAAATCAAAATGGCTTGTCTAGGGAGGCCTTAATAATAGCTATGAAAAGAAGAGAAGAAAAAAAAACGGAGAAAAAGGAAAGATATAAGCATCTGAATGCAGAGTTCCAAAGAATGGCAAGAAGAGATAAGAAAGCCTTCTTCAGCGATCAATGCAAAGAAATAGAGGAAAACAACAGAATGGGAAAGAAAGACTAGAGATCTCAAGAAAATTAGAGATATCAAGGGAACATTTCATGCAAAGATGGGTTAAATAAGGGACAGAAATGGTATGGACCTAACAGAAGCAGAAGATATTAAGAAGAGGTGGCAAGAATACACAGAAGAACTGTATAAAAAAGATCTTCACAACCCAGATAATCACGATGGTGTGATCACT
>SJYA01000050.1:521644-537203 GCA_006410615.1 Neotragus moschatus | reverse complement strand
AGAAAAACATCTATTTCTGCTTTATTGACTATGCCAAAGCCTTTGACTGTGTGGATCACAATAAACTGTGGAAAATTATGAGAGCTATGGGATAATCAGACCACCTGACCTGCCTCTTGAGAAATCTGTATGCAGGTCAGGAAGCAAGAGTTAGAACTGGACATGGAACAACAGACTGGTTTTAAATAGGAAAAGGAGTACATCAAGGCTGTATATTGTCACTCTGCTTATTTAACTTCTATGCAGAGTACATCATGAGGAACACCGGACTGGAAGAAACACAAGCTGGAATCAAGATTGCTGGGAGAAATATCAATAACCTCAGATATGCAGATGACACCACCCTTATGGCAGAAAGTGAAGAGGAGCTAAAGAGCCTCTTGATGAAAGTGAAAGAGGAGAGGGAAAAAGTTGGCTTAAAGCTCAACATTCAGAAAACAAAGATCATGGCATCCAGTCCCATCACTTCATGGGAAATAGACGGGGAAACAGTGGAGACAGTGTCAGACTTTATTTTTTTGGACTCCAAAATCATTGCATATGGTGACTGCAGTCATGACATTAAAAGATGCTTACTCCTTGGAAGAAAAGTTATGACCAACATAGACAGCATATTCAGAAGCAGAGACACTACCTTGCCGACCAACGTCCATCTAGTCAAGGCTTTGGTTTTTCCAGTGGTCATGTATGGATGTGAGAGTTGGACTGTGAAGAAGGCTGAGCACCGAAGAATTGATGCTTTTGAACTGTGGTGTTGGAGAAGACTCTTGAGAGTCCCTTGGACTGCAAGGAGATCCAACTCGTCCATTCTGAAGGAGATCAGCCCTGGGACTTCGTTGGAAGGAATGATGCTAAAGCTGAAATTCCAGTACTTTGGCCACCTCATGCAAAGAGTTGACTCATTGGAAAAGACTTTGATGCTGGGAGGGATTGGGGGCAGGAGGAGAAGGGGACGACAGAGGATGAGATGGCTGGATGGAATCACTGACTCGATGGGCGTGAGTCTGAGTGAACTCGGCGAGTTGATGATGGACAGGGAGGCCTGGCGTGCTGCAATTCATGGGAGTGTAAAGAGTCAGATATGACTGAGTGACTGAACTGAACTGAATAAATGACCAAAGGGGTGATATCTGTTGGTTGTTAAACAATTCATTTATCATTGCTACAAAAAAATGACCTAGGAATAAACCTGTCTAAGGAGGCAAAAGACTTGTACACAAAACAAACTATAACACACTGATGAAAGAATTAAAAGACGAAACAAATAGATGTAGAGATATACTATGTTCTTGGATCGGAAGAATCAATATTCCAAAAGTGACTATATTACCCAAAGAAATCTACAGATTCAATCCAATTCCTATCAATGATATTTTTCACAGAATTAGAACAAAAAATGTTACACTTTGAGTGGAAACACAAAGGACCCCAAATAGCCAAAACAATCTTGAGAAAGAAAAACAGAGCTGGAGCAACAATCCTCCCTCACCTGAGACCATACAAAAAACTAGAGTGATTGAGAAAGTATGGTACTGCCACAAAAACAGAAACATAAATCAATGGAACAGGTTACAAAAACTAGATTAAACCCACACACCTATGGTCAACCAATCTATGACAAAGGAGGCAAGAATATACAGTGGAGAAAAAACAGTCTCTTCAGTGCTGGGAAAACAACAGCTAGTTGTAAAAGAATGAAATTAGAACACTCCCTAACAACATACACAAAAACAAGCTCAAAATGTATTAAAGAACTAATGTAAGGACAGTATAAAACTCTTGAAGGAAAACACAGGCAGAACATTCTTTGACATAAATCTGAGCAAAATCTTTTTTGACCCACCTCCTCGAGTAATGAAAATAAAAACAAAAATAAACAAATGGGATCTAATCAAGCTTAAAAGCTGTGCACAGCAAAGGAAACCATGAACACAATGAAAAGACAACCCTCAGAAAGGGAGAAGGTATTTGCAAATGAAGCAACTGACAAAGGATTAAGCTCTAAAATACACAAGCATGCCTGAGAAACCTGTATGCGAGTCAACAAGCAATAGTTAGAATCTTGTATGGAACAACTCACTGGTTCAGGATTGAGAAAGGAACACAACAAGGCTGTTTATTGTCACCTTGCTTATGCAGAACACATCAGGCAAAATGCCAGGCTGGATATGTTACCAGCTGGAATCAAGATTGCCAGAAGGATTAACAGCCTCAGATATGTGGATGATACCTCTCTAATGGCAGAAAGCGAAGAGGAACTAACAGCCTCTTGATTAGGGTGAAGGAAGAGAGTAAAAAAAATGGCTTAATACTCAATATTAAAAAATCTAAGATCATGTCATCCAGTCCCATCACTTCATGGCAAATAAATGGGGAAAAGGTGGAAGCAGTGACAGATTTCCTCCTCTTGTGCTCTAAAATCACTGTGGATGGTGACTGCAACCATGAAATTAGAAGATAACAGCTTCTTGGCAAGAAAGCTATGACAAACCTAGACAGGGGATTAAAAAGCAAAGACAACAGTCCATATAGTCAAGGCTATGGTCTTTCCAGTAATCATGTATGGATATGAGAGCTGGACCTTAGAGAAGGCAGAGTGCCAAAGAATTGATGTTTTCAAACTGTAGGGCTGAGAGTCCCTTGGACAGCAAGGGGATGAAATCAGTCAATCTTAAAGAAAATCAGTCCTGAATATTCATTGGAAGGACTGATTCTGAATCTGAAGTTCCAATACTTTGGCCACATAATGTAAGGAGCTGACTCATTGGAAAAGGCCTTGATGAGAGAAAGATTAAAGGCATGAGAAGAGGGCAACAGAGGATGAGATGGTTGGATGGCATCACCGATTCAATGGACATGAACTTGGGCAGACTCCAGGAGATCGTGAGGATCAGGGAAGCCTGGCATGCTGCAGTCCATGGGATCTCAAAGAGTCGGATACAACTTGGCCATTGAGCAACAACAACAAACAATTACTAGTAAGGAGATTGAAACAGTGACTAAAAATCTCCTAACAAAGAAAAGCACAGGCTTCACTGATAAATTTTACCAAACTCTGAAAGGAGAATTAACATCAATCCTTCTCACACTCTTCCAAAAACATCTAAGAGGAGGAAATGCTTCCACACCCATTTTACAAGGTCAGTGCTGGTACCTTATACCAAAACTGAAAAGGACAGCACTGGAAAATAAACTCCAGGCCAATATTCCCGATATAGATGCAAAATCCTCAACAAAATACTAGCAAACCAAATTTAGCAGCAGACTGAAAGAATCATTAATCATGATCAAACGGGATTTATCCCTAAAATGCAAAGATACACAATATGCAATATACAAAAAATCAATATGACACATATGAGTAAAATAAAATAATCATATAATCATCTCAATAGATGCAAAAAAGCACTTAACAGAATCCAACATTCATTCATGATTTTAAAACTTAATTAGGCATATATTAGGAAAATATCTTAATAATAAAAGCCCATAAATGACATACCAAGGCCACAGCTAACATCTTACTCAATGGTGAAAGGTTGAAAGTTTTTCCTTTAAGATGAGAAACAAGACAACAAGGGTGTCCACTCTCATCACTTCTATCATGGTACTAGAAGTTCTAGCTGGAGCAATTACATCCCCTCAAAAAAAGAAGAAAAGGTATCAGAATTGAAAAGGAAGAGGTTAAAATTATCTCTATTTGTAGATGGCATAATTTTATATATCAAAACTCAACCAAAAAACTGTTGGATCTAATTAATGAATTCACTAAAATTGCAGATAAAATTAACATACAAAACCCAAAGTGTTTGTATATACTAACAACAAATTTTCTGAAATTATTACAAAAATATCAAAAAATAAACTACTTAGGAAGAAATTTAACCAAGGAGGTGAAAGATCTTTTCTTTGAGAACACAAGGCATTCATGAAAGAAACTGAAGATGACACCCAACAAATGAAAAGTTATCCTCTAGTCATTAACTGGAAGAATTAATGTTGTTAAAGCATCAGTACTATCAGAATCTTTCTATAAATTCATGTGATCTCTATCAAGATTCCCATGACTCTTTTTATAAAAGTAGGAAAAACACTTCTTAAATTTATATGAAACCACAAAGTGAAGTGAAACCTGCTCAGCTATGTCCAACTCTTTGCAACCCCACGGACTATACAGTCTATGGAATTCTCCAGGCAAGAATACTTGAGTGGGTAGCCATTCCCTTCTCCAGGGGATCTCCCCAACACATGTATCAAACTCCGATCTCCCAAATTTCTGGTGGATTCTTTACCAGCTGAGCCACACGGGAGGCCCCATAAAACCACAAAAGAATGAATAACCAAAGAAATCCTGAAAGAACAAAGCCAGAGGCATCACACTTTCCTGATTTTAAGCTATACTATAAAACTATAGTCATAAACCTCAGAAGTAAGCCAATGCACCTATGGACACCTTATTTTTGACAAAGGTGGCAAGAATATACAATGGGGCAAAGACACCCTCTTCAATAAATATGCTGGGGAAAACTGGACAGCTACCTGTTAAAGAATGTAATTAGAACACCTCCTAATACCATACACAAAAATAAACTCAAAATGGATTAAAGACTTAAATGTAAGACTAGAAACTATAAAACTCTTAGAGGAAAACATGGGCAGAACACTAGATGACAATCAAAGCAAGATCCTATATGACCCACCTCCTAGAGTAATGAAAATAAAAACAAAAGTAAACAAGTGGGACATGATTAAACTTAAAAGCTTTTGCACAGCAAAGAAAACTATAAGCAAGGTGAAAAAGACAACCCTCAGAATGGAAGAAAATAATAGAAAATGAAAAAAATGACAAAGGATTAATTTCCAAAATATACTAGCAGATTATCCAACTCAATATCAGAAAAACAAATAATCCAATCAAAAAGTGGGGAAAAGACCTACACAGACAGTTCTCCAAAGAAGACATACAGATGGCTAACAAACACATGAAAAGACGCTCAACACTGCTTCAGTTCAGTTCAGTTGTGTCCAACTCTTTGCAGCCCCATGAATTGCAGCATGCCAGGCCTCCTTGTCCATCACCATCTCCTGGAGTTCACTCAGACTCACATCCATCGAGTCGGTGATGCCATCCAGCCATCTCATCCTCTGTCGTCCTCTTCTTCTCCTGCCCCCAATCCCTCCCAGCATCAGAGTCTTTTCCAATGAGTCAACTCTTCACATGAGGTGGCCAAAGTACTGGAGTTTCAGCTTCAACATTATTCCCTCAAAAGAAATCCCAGGGCTGATCTCCTACAGAATGGACTGGTTGAATCTCCTTGCAGTCCAAGGGACTCTCAAGAGTCTTCTCCAACACAACATTGCTTATTATTAGAGAAATGCAAATCAAAACTACAATGAGATACCACCTCACACCAGTCAGAATGGCCATCATCAAAATGTCTACAAACATTAAATGCTGGAGAGGGTGTGGAGAAAAGGGAATCCTCTTGTACTGTTGGTGAGAATGTAAATTTATAGCCACTATGGAAGATGGTATGGAGATTCCTTAAAAAAACTAGGGATAAAACCACCATATGATCCAGCAATCCCACTCATAGGCATATACCCTGAGGAAACCAAAATTGAAAAAGACAATATACCCTGATGTTCATTGCAGCACTATTTACAATAACTAGAACATGGAAGCAAACTAGCTGTCCGTTGATCTGTCAATGGATAAAGAAGATGTGGTACATATACACAATGGACTATTACTCAGCCATTAAAAAGGAACACATTTGAGTCAGTGCTAATGAGGTGGATGAACCTAGAGCCTATTATGCAGAGTGAAGTCAGAAAGATAACGATAAATATATACTAACGCATATATAGAGAATATAGAAAGATGGTACCAAAGAATTCATTTGCAGGGCAGCAATGGAGAAACAGACAGAGAACAGACTTATGGACATAGGGTGAGGGGAGAAGAAGGTGAGATGTATGGAGAGAATAACAGGGACACTTACTTTACCATATGTAAAACAGATAGCCAATGGGAATTTACTATATGTCTCAGAGAACTCAAACAGGGCCTCTGTATCAACCTAGAAAGGTGGGATGGGAAGGAAGATGGGAGAGAGGTTCAAGAGGGAGTGGATATATGTATACCTATGGCTGATTCATGTTGAGGTTTGACAGAAAACAATAAAATTCTGTAAAGCAATTATCCTTCAATTAAAAAATAAATTTTAGAAAAAAATAAACTAGAAACTGAGGACAAATGGCAAAAAAAAAAAAACAACCCCAAAACTACAGTCATCAAAACAGTAGACCAATGAAACACCTTTGAGAACCAAAATATAAACCAAGTAGAGTCGGTTTACAGGTGAGGGAAGAATATTCAATGGAGAAAACACAGTCTTGCNAATTTTAGAAAAAAATAAACTAGAAACTGAGGACAAATGGCAAAAAAAAAAAAACAACCCCAAAACTACAGTCATCAAAACAGTAGACCAATGAAACACCTTTGAGAACCAAAATATAAACCAAGTAGAGTCGGTTTACAGGTGAGGGAAGAATATTCAATGGAGAAAACACAGTCTTGCCAGGGGCCAGCGTGAGGAATCCCACCCATGACAAGGTCATGTGGCAGAGATTTGATGGGCAAGGTCGAGTCAGATCTCANCTTGTTTTTCCTAACTGTATAGAGCTTCTCCATCTTTGGCTGCAAAGAATATAATCAGTCTGATTTCGGTGTCGACCATCTGGTGATGTCCATGTGTAGAGTCTTCTCTTGTGTTGTTGGAAGAGGCTGTTTGCTATGACCAGTGCATTTTCTTGGCAAAACTCTATTCCGCATTCCAAGGCCAAATCTGCCTGTTACTCCAGGTATTTCTTGACTTCCTGCTTTTGCATTCCAGTCCCCTAGAGTGAAAAGTTTTTCATTTTTGGGTGTTAGTTCTACATATAACTAACAGGTCTTCATAGAATTGTTCAACTTCAGCTTCTTCTGGTTGGGGCATTACTGGTTGGGGCATAGACTTGGATTACCGTGATATTGAATGATTTGCCTTGGAAACGAACAGAGATCATTCTGTCGTTTTTGAGATTGCATCCAAGTAATGCATTTCAGACTCTCTTGTTGACCATGATGGCTACTCTATTTCTTCTGAGGGATTCCTGCCCACAGTAGTAGATATAATGGTCATCTGAGTTAAACTCTCCCATCCAGTCCATTTTAGTTCACTGATTCCTAGAATGTTGACATTCACTCTTGCCATCTCTTGTTTGACCACTTCCAATTTGCCTTGATTCATGGACCTGACATTCCAGGTTCCTAAGCAATATTGCTCTTTACAGCATCGGACCTTGCTTCTATCACTAGTCACATCTACAGCTGTGTTTTGTTTTTGCTTCGGCTCCATCCCTTCATTCTTTCTGGAGTTATTTCTCCACTGATCTCCAGTAGCATATTGGGCACCTACTGACCTGGGGAGTTCCTCTTTCAGTATCCTATCATTTTACCTTTTCATACTGTTCATGGGGTTCTCAAGGCAAGAATACTGAAGTGGTTTGCCATTCGCTTCTCCAGAGGACCTCATTCTGTCAGACCTCTCCACCGTGACCTGCCTTGGGTTGCCCCGCGGGCATGGCTTAGTTTCACTGAGTTAGACAAGGGTGGTCCTAGTGTGATTAGATTGACTAGTTTTCTGTGAGTATGGTTTCAGTGTGTCTATTCTCTCATTCCCTCTTGAAACACCTACCATCTTACTTGGGTTTCTCTTACCTTGGGCGTGGGGTATCTCTTTACAGCTGCTTCAGCAAAGTGAAGCCGCTGCTCCTTATCTTGGATTAGGGATAAAGAGTCTTCTCCAACACCACAGTTCAAAAGCATCAATTCTTTGGCGCTCAGCTTTCTTCACGATCCAACTCTAGCATCCATACATGACCACTGGAAAAACCATAGCCTTGACTAGATGGACCTTTGTTGACAAAATAATGTTTCTGCTTTTGAATATGTTCTCTATGTTGGTCATAACTTTTCTTCCAAGAAGTAAGCATCTTTTAATTTCATGGTTGCTGTTACCATCTGCAGTGATTTTGGAGCCCCAGAAAATCAAGTCTGACACTGTTTCCACTGTTTGCCCATCTACTTCCCATGAAGTGATGGGACCTGATGCCATGATCTTCGTTTTCTGAATGTTGAGCTTGAATCCAACTTTTTCACTTTCCACTTTCACTTTCATCAAGAGGCTTTTTAGCTCCTCTTCACTTTCTGCCATAAGGGTGGTGTCATCAGCGTATCTGAGGTTATTGATATTTCTCCCAGCAATCTTGATTCCAGCTTGTGCTTCTTCCAGCCCAGTGTTTCTCATGATGTACTCTGCATAGAAGTTAAATAAGCAGGATGGCAATATACAGTCTTGATGTACACCTTTTCCTATTTGGAACTAGTCTGTTGTTCCATGTCCAGTTCTTACTGTTGCTCCCTGACCTGTATATAGGTTTCTCAAGAGGCAGGTCAGGTGGTCTGGTATTCCCATCTCTTGAATTTTCCACACTTTTTTGTGGGAGCACACAGTCAAAGTATTTGGCATAGTCAATAAAGCAGAGATAGATGTTTTTCTGGAACTCATTTGTTTTTTCAATGATCCAGCGGATGTTGGCAATTTGATCTCTGGTTCCTCTGCCTTTTCTAAAACCAGCCTGGACATCTGGAATTTCACGGTTCACGTATTGTTGAAGCCTGCCTTGGAGAATTTTGAGCATGACTTTACTAGCGTGTGAGATGAATGCAATTGTGTGGTAGATTGAGCATTCTTTGGCATTGCCTTTCTTCAGCAATTCCACTCGTGGGTATGTATCCAAAGGAAACAAAAACACTAACTTGAAAATATCTGTACCCTAGTGTTCATAGTAGTATTATATTTACAACAGCCAAGACACGACAACTACCTAATTATCCACCAAAGAATGAATGAATAATGTAGTTGTATAAATACACAATGGAATATTCAAAAGTGAGAAAATTGTACCATTTGGGGCAGTGCAGACAGACCTTGAAAGCATTATGCTATGTATACTAAGTCAGAGAAAGAATACAAATAGTGTATGAATTCCCTAAATATATAGAATCCTAGAAAGATAAAAAAAAAACAAAGCAAACTCAAAGAGGTCAGACTTAGTATTACCAGAGGCTGAGGGCTGAGGTAGAAGAGCTGGAAGAAGGCGGGCAAAAGGCACAAATTTCCAATTAAGAGATAAATAAGCACTAGGAGTTTGATCTACAACATGATGACTATAGTTAACACTGTTATATGATATATAGAAAGTTAAGAGTGTGGCTCAGTGGCAAAGAATCTGCCTGCCAGTGCAGGAAATGTGGGTTCAGTCTCTGGGTTAGAAGAATGCCCTGGAGAAGGAAATGGCAACCCACTGCAGTATTCTTGCCTACCTAGCAAATTCCAGGGACAGAGGTGTCTGGCGGGCTACTGTAAATGGGGTAACAAGAGTCGGACATGCCTTAGCAACTAAACAAACAACATGATATACAGAAGGTTGTTAAGAGAGTTATCTTAGCAGGTTCTCATCATAGGAAATTTTCTTTATTCTTTTTTTGTATGTATATGAGATGACAAATGTTAGCAGAAATCAAACCATGATGCTATGAGCCTCAAACTTGTACAGTGGTGTGTGTCAACCAACTCTTAATAAAACTGGGGTGGGGGAGAACAAAACTGAGATGTCCCTGAGTCAGAAGAAAATCCATCTGTGGACTGCAGTTAGCTCCTGCTTGAGAGTGGCCAGCCTGCTGGTCTGCCCTGCAGATATGACTTCCCAGCCCTCACAATCATAGAAACGGATTCCTTGATCTCTCTTCCCCACTGGTGCAGGCAGAGACAAATGACAGCACTAGAATCAGTAAGTATGGCTGCTGTAATAGAAATCAAGTCCAGAATATTAATCAAATGTTTTGATAATTAGGAATCACTGGCAATGGCTTAAAGTATTTCGGTGGAATACTGTTGCCAAACAGATTTTTCTTTGAACAACAAACAAAATTCTATCAAGCTAAAGGTCTGACCTGTGTGTACCTAACTTGAATCTCTATCATTATAATGAAGTGTCACTCACTGCCTTTGAGTCACTTCCAGATCGGTTTTATCTAGACTGGCTTATCTAATACCTTTGAATCAGGAGATAAGGTATCCCTTTGACACTGTCACAAGTATGTAATGCAAAGCTTCTTTACAGCCTCCACAAAGGTGCTGCATCTCCTTACTAGTTGCAGTCAACCAGGAAAGGACCTTGGCTCTGGGAGTCTGGATGCCAGCCTGAGTCATGACAAGCTGAGGGCATGGGGTCAGGCGATAAACCAAACTTCAGCCTAAGTGCATATCAGAATAGGCCGAGTGAGTCTGCAAATACACCCTAAGGTCATTTTCCTTGTGAATGCATTATTGGTACATACATACACTGCAACTAACACAATCCTACCACTGGCTCCCTGACCAATGCAGTGAAGGCTGCTAAAATGAAAAGGGCATATTTGAAACCCCTAAAGTAATCCTTACCCATATAACACAACATTGAATCTTTGGAAAAATGTCAAAAGTGAGTACCAACATCAAGTCTTGAGAAGATATAAGAGTGGTGGTCTGGGTTAAGTTGTGTCCCCCTCCATCCTCATCCTCAGTACCTCAGAATGTAACCTTATTTGGCAATCGGGTCGTTGCACATATAATTAAATTAAGATAAAATCAGACTGGTGTGGTTTCTTAATCCAGTATGACTGATGTCTTTGTATTAGAAGAGGAGAGAGAGAAGAGAATGCTATGTTAAGACATAGATACTCACAGAGGGGATGACCCCATGTGATGATGGAGGCAAAAACTGACGTGATGAGCTGCAAGCTAAGGAATGCCAGGGACTGATGGGCAGGGCTAGAAGCCAAGAAGAGGCAAAAAATGATTTTCCTCTGCAGATTTCTGAGGAAGCATGGCCCTACAACTTGATTTTGGATGTCTCGACTCCAAGACTGAGAGACAATATATTTTCTGTTGTTTTTAGACACTCAGCTTATGATACTTTTAACAGCAGCCCCAGGAAAGTACAAGACCTGATCCCTTTCCTATCTTCATTTAACTTCCATTTCATCAGTGAAAAAGTTAGATGGGTCTTGAAGAATTCAATGTCTTAGCAGATCAGGTAGTAACCTCAATTATAGCTGACTAATCAGATGGACCTTGCTTGAAGAAAATCAACAAAACCTCTAGTAATTAGTATGAAGTTACTGAGAAGGCAGATGGTTTGTTTTTAATATTAAGCCAATTCTATCAGAATCCATTTTCCTTCTCTTGGAAGAGCCAATAGTATTTTTTTACAATCTTAATTAATCTCTAGGTTAACATTCTAATTCTCCATCATACCTAGGTCCACAGGGATTTTCATCATCTTACATTTCCATTGAACATTACCTGTCTGCTACATTAAACACTTCATGTCTACTGGACTTGATGAACGTAATACACATAATATCTCAGGAAGAAAAATACATGCAAGATAATGCACAATAAACCCCAAGAAAATTAAAGGACATGCCAGTTTAGGGAAATTTCTGGATGTCTATTTCCAGGCATGGTGCTGCTGTAAAGGAAATACAATTGCTTCATTCTGTCCTACCAACCACAGAGAAAAGGTTAAATATTCAGTGGGCCTCTTTGATTTTGGATGCAACATAATCATATTTGGATGTGTCGCTCTATCTACCAAGTAACCTGCACAACTTAAGTAGAACCTAGAGTAGGTGCCCCAGCTGTCCCAGATTGTGTTACAAGAGCTCTATTACTTGAGTCTTCAGATGATTAAACAGTGCTTAAATATCCCACGGGCCAGAGTGAGTGAAGTCACTCAGTCGTGTCTGACTCTTTGCAACCCCATGGACTGTAACCTGCCAGGCTCCTCTGTCCATGGGATTCTCCAGGCAAGAATACTGGAGTAGGTTGCCATTTCCTTCTCCGTGGGCCAGTGGAATGCTAAAGGGAGCCTGCCGCAAACTCCATATGAGTGTTTCAGAGTTTCAGGCAATAAAACACTCTCTTCAACAACTCTCCTTTTGAGACAGAGCTCTGGACTGTTGCAGGTTTTAGAGACTGGAGACNCAAGAATACTGGAGTAGGTTGCCATTTCCTTCTCCGTGGGCCAGTGGAATGCTAAAGGGAGCCTGCCGCAAACTCCATATGAGTGTTTCAGAGTTTCAGGCAATAAAACACTCTCTTCAACAACTCTCCTTTTGAGACAGAGCTCTGGACTGTTGCAGGTTTTAGAGACTGGAGACATCTGTCACCAAAGAGCCAGGAGCCAGAAACCTGAACTACCCACGTTACACTGAGCATCATCCATGACTCTAAGCCATCTGGGCATGTGCAGCCGCAGAGCGGCGTCTAATGGCGCAAGAATTTTGCATGAGCAGGTGACTGATATGTATGGCGCACTTAAACCCAATGTACGATTTGTCTCCCTCGACCCACGTTTTTGGTCTCATGAGAAAGCTCCCTATGACAAGTTGACTGAAGAATAAAATGGCAACGGCTTTACCGACATTCTCTTCAAAGATATGGAAGATTTGTCCCTTTAGTGTGAAGTGACAATCACTAATAGAAAATAAAGAAGGATGCAGAAGTCTAGCTAAGTGCCACAGATGTTCTAATACATAAGGTCAGCATGGCAGTTGTACTTGTCTTCAGGGTACAATAAAGGGAGCTTCCAACAAGTGAAACAGAGTGATAAGGGAGTGGGTGTATGGAAAAAACCTAGCAGGGAGATTTTTCAGAAGAGAAAAGGCAAACAAGTATTTGAAACTTGAGTTAGATCGGATGTTACTATGTGTTATCTAGTAAAGAGAATATACACATAAGTATTTAAGCCTTCACAAAAGAATCGAGCTTTTAAACATTTTAAAAAACTAGAAATTCTTATGTGGAATTCTAACATTTAAAATACACAAAAGCAAAAACACTGATTGAATGGGAGACATGCTGGAAGCTGACTGCTTCCCTGTCTTGGTCTCCTTCCTACTGTTAAGCTGCCACTGGTTTAAAAACCATCAGTGTTTAAGTTTTTACTGAGAACGAAATCATACCTGCATTTTTAAAAGCAGCGTCAAATTAAAATGGAAGACAACTCAAACTTTCCTCGAAAATGTATTTGAAAATTATAAAAATGGTAGTTATAAATTATCCTCCTATATATTTGACAGTTTTTACATTTATAAGTCTCTTGTTTTTTCTGCAGTCTCAAAAGAGTTTCAGTGTGATTCCAGAAGCACAGAGTAATATAAATGCTTGAAATAAGGATAAAATGTTTGTTTACCAATTGTGTCTGGGCCCTATGGGGATTTAACAGTCTCATCCTACACCTACCTTGAAGGGGGAATTAACATTTTAGTAAAACCTATAGCAAATTCTAAGGCTTTGTGAAACTAAATTTGTTTTAGGGGATCCAATATGGATTTTGTAGGAAAAAGGAGGAGAGGGCTGTATTTGCATGCCACACAAAAATACTCACTATAACTTCCCCCTTAGACTTCTGACTTCTATCTCCAAAGTTCTAATGCATCTACAGTCGTGTTATTTCCCTCCCATCCTTTCAGAACTCAAATGTTTCCAGCTCTCTTGACTTTGGATTTCACCAACACTTCTATCCTCAGGTCTTGCTATTACTATAATCTTTCCCTTATTTCCTCCCCTAGATACAGAGCCTTACCATTTGCTCAGCAAAGAATGCAGTCTCCCTACACTCCATTTTTCTGAGAAGTCAGTAAATAGCTGATTGTTGTCATTTTTTTTTATCATATTTTTAACTTAGGTTCATGTAACTGGTGGAACAAATCTCCATTGACATCCAGTTATATATTTTTCCCATCTCCTTCATTCTCCTACCTACCCCTACCTATGACCTTTTCATGGCATTATTACAGCAAACTTCATAATACTATACAGGCAGAAAAAGCTAGATTAAGTGATAGTAACAAAGGAATCCAAAATCTTGGTGATAGAAAAAAAATCTAAATATATGTCTGCCCTTTCTGCATACCTGCTGTGGCTTCTCACCACACTCCAGAACTTAGTCTGATGAAGCAAACACCATCTCAAACATTCCTGGTCACAATAACAGGAGAAAATAGAGCTCTGCTGGCAGGGAGGTTGGGGGTGCTGGGGGGAAGTGGTTTGAAAGCAATAATTGAATGCACAGGTTCAGATGTGCTATTTATCTTGTATCTTATTACCCATCCACAAAGAGGTCAAAAAGCACATTATTCTATATGTGAGAAGGCGGAGCCAGAAATACTTGCAGTAATCATTAATCATTACCACACTGTATTAATAACATCTCAACCCACCTCTCATTTTTCTCCCCCACAAATGCAGAGGTGTAATTTCTAAGGTTTTGACACTGTTTATTCCTTGCCACTTGTTTTATATCTTGCAAGGATGTACTGCAAAAATAGCTCTTTCTACTCTATCATCTCCTTTTTCTCTTCTGAATCTCCAGTTTTCTTTTTTCGAAGTCTTGTCAACAAAATATTTTATACACACTATAGAAGGGCTGGAGGATGAAATGTGGAATTTTGCCAAATTCACTCTAAAACGTTGTCTGAGAGCTTTCTTGCATGAGAATTGTCAGAAAATAATCTGAAGATTCTCAGTCTCTTCAATTACCCCAAGGAAAGACAAAAGCGAGCCAAAGATTTGTAGTGGATATAAACGAAAATGGATTTTTGTCCCTTATATCATTTAGTCTAAAAGGGAGAAAGCTGTATGTGCAAGTGCTTGGTCACTCAGCCATGTCTGACTCTCTGCAGCCCCATGGACTGTAGCCCACAGGCTCCTATGCTCATGGAATTCTCCAGGCAAGAATACTGCAGTGGCTATTGCTATTAATGGTTTGGCCCAGATTCATTTGTCAGAACATGTAGTTTGAATCGCAAACCCTGAACAAATGAAACGCAATAAGGTGAAGAATACTGCAGTTACCAATACGGAGGAAGAAAGATCATTAAGAAAAGGGACTAAGTGAAAGTGGCTCAGTCGTGTCCGACTCTTTGTGACCCACAGACTATACAGTCCATGGAGTTCCCCAGGCCAGAATACTGAGGGGGTAGCCTTTCCCTTCTCCAGGAGTCTTCCCAACCTAGGGATTGAACCCAGGTCTCCTGCATTGTGGCTCTTTACCAGCTGAGCCACAAGGGAAGTCTGAGGGTAGTGACTAAAGAGGGCATTATCTGTGGTGATGGTATCAGTGATTGAAAGTGGAGGACAGAGTTAGGAAGAAGGGACTGAACCAAATACACCTTCACAGAATTGTGTGTATGTTCTTATCTCCAAGTAGAGTCTTCCTTAAAATTATTAAGAAAATAAAAGTAACCTAGAGTGAAAAAAAAAAGAAAAAGAAAGAAAGAATACTAGAATGGGTAGCTATTTCCTACTACTGAGGACCTTCCCGAACCAGGGATCAAACCTGCATCCCTTGCATCTCCTGCATCATTGGCAGGTGGTTTTTTTTTTTTTTTTTTTTTTTT
>SJYA01000050.1:459799-521545 GCA_006410615.1 Neotragus moschatus | reverse complement strand
GCTTGCTCTGCCAATAAAGGCACAGAATTCTAAAAAACAAACAAACAAAAAAAAAAAGCAAAAAAAAAGACAAAAGAGAGTTCTGTGACTGTTTCACATAAAAAGAAATACAAAAGATACTTAATGTTCTTCAAGATTAGGGAAAGCACATTAACATTAAATTAAAATATCTATATTACATATCAGAACGACAAAAAAGTTTCAATTTGTATTAGTAAACAGATGAACTCTTATTACATAACCACACAGAGATAATTTTTTTTTAACCTGTGGTCACTTAATTATATTAAGGTAGTTAAAGAAAGAGACTTTCAGTGTGAGAAAACAGAAAAGATATGCAAAGTAATATGTTAAATGTAAAACTGCTAGCTTAAATTTGAATTGGAAACTCATTTTTCTCTTAAAAAACAAGCACATTTCTTGACTCTGTCCACAGAAAACACCTAATAGCAATGAGAAGCTGTGTGGTTTGTGAAGATAATTTCTACTAAAATATTCCAGAGCTCTTGATAAAATAACTGTTTATAGCCAGGCCTGGGGCAAATGATGGGAACATGAACTTGAGACATCTTACTGTAACAGGAAATAAGGAGTTTGTCTAGACCAATGTCCTCATATCAAAAGAAAACAGAAACCAAAATCTAAAGTGCTCTCTCCCCATTGGCCTAAAATGTGGAGCCCTAAACCAAGGTCACAGGTGTGGAGCCTTGGACCACAGTCACAGAACAAAGATCTCTGGAACTTACCAAGCCCCATAGCAACTGTTGCCTTGAGCCTTGTGATCTAAATTGGCCAGGTCCCTGACCCCATGTTTGATAAAAATACTCACACTATTACCCAGCCTGTAGCATCCTAACCAATCACCTAATGCCACCCTTCTAGAAGGAATTTTCTGTCTCAAGGCTATAAAAATTGGCTACTAGCCTGTGAAACAGTTTTGCTCTCTCTTGAGCAGGCCTGCTGTTCTAATAGCGTCTCCCACTCTAAGAATTTCATTTTCCTCTCATTTTGCCATGTGTTTGGAAATTCTTTTTCAGCCTGCACACAGACCATGATAAATAGGACAATGTGAGCATCAAAATAATAATAATGCCAATGATCGATTGAAATGCATATGATATATAAAAATCCATTAGCTCATTAATATTCCTGGGGAAAAACTATTCCTTGGTTACCATTTGGAGTTTGTAAGACCCAATGCTATTCTCTAAAAACTGATGCAAGAAGAACCAGGCATCTAATCTTCCTTTCCTGTAGAAACTTTAGTGTAGGGTAACTAAGTAATTAATGTGTGTAGTTATTTATAGAAGACTCTCCTCTAANCTCATTAATATTCCTGGGGAAAAACTATTCCTTGGTTACCATTTGGAGTTTGTAAGACCCAATGCTATTCTCTAAAAACTGATGCAAGAAGAACCAGGCATCTAATCTTCCTTTCCTGTAGAAACTTTAGTGTAGGGTAACTAAGTAATTAATGTGTGTAGTTATTTATAGAAGACTCTCCTCTAATATCAGAGAAGGCAATGGCACCCCACTCCAGTACTCTTGCCTGGAAAATCCCATGAATGGAGGAGCCTGGTGGGCTGCAGTCCATGGGGTTGGTAAGAGTCAGAAACGACTGAGTGACTTCACTTTCACTTTTCTCTTTCATGAATTGAAGGAAGTGGCAACCCACTCCAGTGTTCTTGCCTGGAGAATCCCAGGGAGTGGGGAGCCTGGTGGGCTGCTGTTTATGGGGTTGCATAGAGTCGGACACAACTGAAGTGACTTAGCAGCAGCAGCAGCTCCTCTAACATATGCTGAAATAATGATATAATTAGAAAATCACCATTTGCAACCTCCAGGTTATCAATGGAGCTGGAAAAAGGTCATCAATGGATGTTCAATCATTTGTTAAAGATTGATAGGGAAATTCATAAGAAATACTTTGAACCCCAAATCTAATCATCATTAAAAGTGTGACTACCACTTAACAAGTGTTAGTGAGAATGTGAAAACATTGCTACCCTTGTGCACTACTGGTTGACATGTGTACAACTGCTGTGGAAAACAGTACAGCAAGTCCTCAAAAAGTTAAAAATAGAATTACCATATGATCCAGCAATCCCATTTCTGAGTGTATATCTGCCAAAATTGTAATCAGGGTCTTGAAGAGATATTTGGACACCTGTTTTCATAGCAGCATTATTCACAATAGCTAAAATGTGGGAGCAACCTAAGTGTCCACTGAAGGATGAATGGATAAGCAAAATATAGTATACACAAGCAATGAAATACTGTTGATACTTAACAAGGAAGGAAATTCTGAAAATGCTACAAGATGGATGAACCTTGAGGTTATAATGCTAGGTGAAATAATCCAGTGACAAAAGACAAATATCCTGTGATTTCTCTTGTATGTGGTACTTCTGATAGTCAAAATCATAAAGACAGAAAGTATAATGGTGGATGCTAGAGGCTGGGGAAAGGGAAAGTAGGTTGTTGTTTTATAATAGTTTTAGAGTTTTAATTTCATAAGATAAAAAGTTGGGATGGATAGTGTTGACAGTTGCATAACAATATAAATGAATATGATACTCCTGAACTGTACATTTAAAAGTGGTTACACTGGTACCTAGGTGGCGCGGTTGTAAAGAATCACCTGCCAATACAGGAAATGCAAGAGACATGGGCTCAATCCTAGGGTTGGGAAGATACCCTAGAGTATGAAACGGCAACCCATCCCAGTTATCTTGCCTGGAAAATTCCATGCACAGAGGAGCCTGGTGGGCCACAGTCCAAGGGGTCACAAAGAATCGGACATGGCTGAGCAACTGAGCACAGCACAAAGTACAGCATGCAGGTACATTTTATGCTATGTAAATTTACCACGATTTTTTAGAAACCGAGACTTCAGGCATGAACCTCCTGATGTGATACAAAAGGAACTACATGTTACAACCTACAAGAGATGCTTGCCTAGATAATTGCAACTAAATCTACTCAAGCATCTGCACTTAACCACGTGTTTACAAGGAATGTATGTGTATGTACTCAGTCACTAAGTTATGTCAAACTCTTTGCGACCCCATGGACTGTATCTCACCGGGCTCCTCTGTCCATGGGATTCTCCAGTCAAGAACATTGGAATGGGTTGCCATGCCCTCCCTTCAGGAGATTTTCCTGACCCATGGATCAAACCCACATCTCCTGCATTGGCAGTCAGATTCTTTACTGCTGAGCCACTTGAGTTGAATTTGGAATGATAAGCAGATTGAAGTTTGATAGGAGAAGGGAGGGCTTAGAGGAATGTATTGAAAGCAGGGACCACATCACAAGAATAAAGGAGGAGCAAGCTGTTCCTGTAGGAAATAATAGGCATTGAGCTGCATTCTGGAAGACCTTGAATGTAGACGTGAGAAGACACAAATAAATAAAAATAATGGCAATCACTCACGAGTGCTTTATAGGGACAAGGCACTGGATTTCTTCTGCTCATTTATTTCTCAGCAATCTTGTATGAGAGGCATTGCTTTCACTGTTATGCAGATGAAGAATCTGGGGCTTACAAAAGGATAAGTAATGTCCTCAAGGACGTGTGTGCTCACATGCTCAGTCGTGTTCAACTCTTTGCGACCCCCTGGACTGTAGCCTGCCATGCTCCTCTGTCCGTGAGACTTCCCAGGCAAGGATATTGGAGTGGGCTGCCATTTCCTACTCCAAGGTCCCCAAGGACACTCAACACTTACAAACAAAGACGATTTCAAAGGTTCAATGTCATTGCTTTCTTGACAGTAAGTAGAATAGGAAATTCTTGAAGAAATTACTGCTTATCTCTCTCTAGCTAAAATGCAAATCACTCTTTGTGACTTGTCCCTGGATTATTTATTTATCATATACTATATTTAATTGATTCAAAATACCATCAATTACAAGACTCAGTGATTTCATGTACCAAGACAAATGCTGTCAATTAGGGTAAAATACAATATTTCATCATTTAGAATTTGTATTTGCTACCCATTGAAGGAATTCCTATGGTATTATTTAGACATTTATTTTGCATCACATATCACTGTTATTATATATAAAATTAATGATATTAGCAAACTATGTTGGCTAACGATTCCTAAAATTTCTTAGCATTCAGTGTGGACTCTCCTACATTGCTTTTCAACTCAGTCTATATTGCTTTGCAACTCTCCTACATTGTTTTTCAACTAAGGTCTATATTCTTCTATACATTTTCCTTTGTGCCATCAAGAGCCAAAATATACTTAGTCTACTGGTGTTGGGTACTTGTCAATTTTGCCATAATATACAGATAGTCTACATTTGAGTTCCATTTAGAACTTAATCCTTTTTTTTTTCATGTCCTTCCTACCTCCTCTTGCAAATGCCTTTATCCTATGAGTTAAGAGTGCTTCTGATTTTCCTCCAATATACTGAAATTTAATTTTGCAAGTTTCAATGCTATAAATTTTCATATTTTCCTGTAAAGTGACATCTATGGCACAAATGCTGTGAGGCAAAATAAGGTGTCATTGGCATAACTTGTATATTGATTACAGAGGCGTTAAAATGTGAGAAAGAAAAATTCGGGCCTTAGCATTGCTAAATATGGTAGTGGAAAATAACGTATTTGCTTAAGCATTATGAGATGTGGAGACAGAACCAGCTGGAAGACTGACTGGGTTAAATCCTCTCTTGAATTACTTACCTCCAGTGTTTCAGCAACAGCCTCCCTTTCTCCCTAATTTCTCCCTGTCTTTCCTTTCTTCCCTCCTGCACATATTTATTGAATGTCTGTCATGAACTAGACATTAGCATAGGTACTTGGAAGTCATCAGAAAGAAAAATAAGGATCACACCCTTATCGATTTTGATTGTAATCTTAAGGAAGAGAAACATCTGAACATTGTAGAGAAAAAGAAAGATACTTAGATGAGTGGGCTATGCAAACAAGTCAACAATCAAAACAAAAACATTTTTTCCTACAGTCAATTTAGACTCTTCAGAAATTACTTTCTGACCTTTATATTATTCATTTGCATATTATGTGAATAAATTATATATGTGTGTGTATTACTCTTTAAAATTGAAATACACATGGAGTTTTTGTACAGAACATCATATATTCATCAAGGTGAAGAAGAAAGACTTCTGCCTAAAATGATGATCAGTGAAATGCAAAAAAGGCAACAGCACGAAAATGAAACATAAATGAGGTTTATAAAATTATCTTGTGTTGTTTTCAGCCCAGATGATACCCACCCCCCACCTTTAGCACGAGTTCTTGTTTAAATAAGATGCCTTTGGAGTTACTTTGCTCTTACTCGCGTGTGTTATGAATTTTATTTTTCCTCCCTTAAATCCATGGAGAATATGTATCCTTCCGAAAGGCATTTAGTCATTTTGAACTTGAAATATTTCCTTGGATTCTTCATATAGGAACAAATCTATTATTTTGTACAGGGAATATTTTTTTTTTCCTTTGCTTGATATCAGTATAAAGAGCACATCATTTTCAGCAATTTAAATTTAAATGAATCAATGTGGTAACTTTGATTTGCCTCTGTTCCTTCACAGCCATGTATAGTAGTTTGCATTCATCAAATTAATAATAAAGGGATTAAAATTGCTAACTTCTAAGGGAATGATGTGTTAGTGGTATTAAATGTTGTACTTGGAATGATTATTCTTGCACGTTAATTATTAGCTGCCTGAGATACAGAAGAAGTTCAAGGAAATGATACTCTAACCGTGTGTTACCTTAATTTAGGAAAAGTTCCTTTAAAGGATGAACTGCATTGCATTGGGCTTACTAATCTGACCATGCACTAGTTTATTTATTTATTTATTTAAATGGCTAGGAAATTTAAAAAAAATTTATTTTATATTGAAGCATGGTTGACTAAAAATATTGTATTAATTTAGATGTATAGCAAAGTGATTCAGTTATATGTTACATACATCTATTCTTTTTCAAATTTGTTTCCTATTTAAGTTAGTACAGAATATTTAGCAAAATTCTCTGAGCTATACAGGAGGTCCTTGTTGGTTATCTATTTTAATTGTAGCAGTATGTACATGTCAAGCCAAATCTATCCCTCCTCCCCCATCCGTCCCCCTAGTAACCTTAAGTACATTCTTTATGATCTGTTTCTCTTTTGAAAATAAGTTCATTTGTATCATTCTTTAAAAAGATTCTGCACATAAGCAATATCATATTATATCTGTCTTTCTTTGATTTACTTAACTTAGTATGATAATCTCAAGGTCCATCCATGTTGCTGCAAATGGCATTGTTTCACTCTTTTTTGTGACTGAGTAATATTCCATTGTATATCTATACCATATCTTCTTTTTATTTTATTTATTTTTTTTAAAATTTTTATTTTTTNCGGTCTGACTGCTTTGCCGTTACATGGGAGAAGCAACAGCAGAACATGATTCAAAGCAAACAGCTTCATAGTCACATTGATGAAAAGAGTAGAAAAATTTGTCTTTGAGGCTGTTTACTGTTCTGAATAGCAATCAGTCGCTTGCAATTGCCGGTAAAAGCTCTCTGCTAAATTTATCATAGATTTGTTCCTTGACACTATTTATTAGAAAAAATAGATCTTGGGGTCAGACTTTAGTGTTCAGGAGGTTCTTAACTCAATTTGAACTTTACTTTCCTTAAATATACAAAGTGGGAACCCAATCTCTAAGATTCCTTCTCATTCTAATAAGCTAAGGCTCCATATAGTTTTCATTTTACTCAAATAACAAATTCCAGTGATTGAATCCAATAGAATTTTATGCCATTCTTATTTCTACATCCTTATTCTCTCAGATCAGGTAATATCAATCAAGTCCCTCTTTTAAAATTATTATATTAAAATTGTGTCAAAATACACATATCATCAACTTTACCATTTTAACTATTTTTTAAATTTAAATTTTTTAATTTTTTTAAATTTAAATTTTAATTGCTTTACAATGTTGTGTTGGTTTCTGCTATACAACATGAATCAGCTGTAAGTATATATATCCCGTCACTCTTGAGCCTCCCTCCCACCTCCTTCATCCCATCCCTCTAGGCTGGCACAGAGCACCAGGCTGAGATCCCTGTATTATACAGAAGGCTCCCACCAGCTGTCTGTTTCACAGGTTGCAGTGTATATATGTCAGTGCTGCTTTCTCAATTCACCCCACCCTCTCCTTCCCCTGCTGTGTACACAAATGTCCTCCATTTTTGGACAAACGTTCAGACTTATGAACATCTTAGCCATTTTTAAGTGTACAGTTCAGAAGTATCAAATATATTCACATTGATGTTCAATCAACCTCTTGTACATCTTCATCTTGCAAAATGAAACTCTATGTCATTAAACAATAGCTCCTTACTCCTTCCACCCTTGAAGATACCATCTACCTTAATGATTATGGTAACAGCACTTAACGGAGAAAGCAATGGCAACCCACTCCAGTGTTCTTGCCTGGAGAATCCCAGCGACGGGGGAGCCTGGTGGGCTGCTGTCTGGGGGTCATACAGAGTCGGACACAACTAAAGCCACTTAGCAGCAACAGCGCTTAAGGGAAGCCCTGATGGCTCAGACGGAAAGGAATCTACCTGCAATGCAGGAGACACGGGTTCAATCCCTGGGTCCTGAAGATTCCCCTGGAGAAGAAAACAGCAACCCCCACTCCAGTATTTTTTACTTGTCTGAAAAATTCCATGGACAGGGGAGCCTGGTGGGCTATAGTCTATGGAGCTGCAAAGAGTTGAACATGACTGAGTGACTAACACATTACAATAGCACTTAACATGAGATCTACCTGCCTAACAAATTTTTATGCACACAACACAGCATTGTCAACTGCAGCCATAATATTGCACAGCAGATCTCTATAACTTACCCATATTGTATAACTTAAACTTTATATCTCTTGACCAGCACCTCCTGATTTCCCTCTCCCTTGAACCCTTGGCAATCACTATTCTATTCTCTGTTTCTTTGATTTTGACTAGTTTAGATATTTCAGATAAGTGGAATCTTGCTATATGTGTCCTGTGATTGGCTTATTTCACTTAATATAATTATTTTCATGTGCATCCACGGTATTGTATATGACATGATTTCCTTCTTTTTTTTAATCTGAATAATAGTCCATTGTAGGCATATAACCTGTTTTCTCTATTCACCTGTTGATGGATGTTTAGGTTGTTTCTGTATCTTGACTACTGTGACTAATACTGCATGAATATGGGGGTCTGTATATCATTCTACTTTTTATGAGTTTGACTAGATACCTCATATAAGTGGATTCACACATTGTCTTTTTGAGATTTTTATTTCCCTTAGCATTTGATATTCATCTTGCATTTTATGTCTACTGAACAGTAACCAGGTTTTAATGAGTTAAAAGAAACCACTACAACCCTGAACTGAGGGGTACACAACAACAGTGGCTGTTTATTACTATCTCACATGATTATGAGGGTGGGCTGGGCTCAGGTAGTCAGTTTCTGCTTCAGAGTCGTTCATGTAATTACAATCAGACAGTGACTGGGGCTGGGTAATCTCAAAGGCTTCCTTGTGTATACACTATGGTGCCAGCTCTCGGCTGGATTTGTTGGCCAAAACATCTATATTCAAACTTTGCCAGTGAAATAAGTTTTGTCATGGATATTAGTTGGGCCCTAAAAATAATTGTTCCAAGAGTCAAGTGGAAGATGTATGACCTTATATCATTTTACTCTGGAAATCACAAAGCATCACTTCCTGCACACTATATTTATTAGGCAATGGCACCCCACTCCAGTACTCTTGCCTGGAAAATCCCATGGATGGAGGAGCCTGGTAGGCTGGAGTCCATGGAGTCGCTAAGACTTAGTCACTTAGTGACTAAGTGACTTTCTTTTCACTTTTCACTTTGATGCCTTGGAGAAGGAAACGGCAACCCACTCCAGTGTTCTTGCCTGGAGAATCCCAAGGACAGGGGAGCCTGGTGGGCTTCCGTCTATGGGGTCGCACAGAGTCGGACACAACTGAAGCGACTTAGCAGTAGCAGCAGCAGATAATAAATGGTCAAGAGAAGAATTAGACAACTATATTCAAGAGGGGAGGAATTCGGCTCTAACCCTCAAAGAGAAGAATGGCAAAGAATGTAAAAGCATGCTCTAAAATCACAGTGAACAATGTCAAATGACAACATGCTTTTCATTTTTTTAAACTGTGAGACTATTACCATGAGATTTCTAAATGGTCTTTCAATCAGGAGGGTCGGGGATTAAAAGTAGATCAAAATTGAAGTTTAAAAACATGACCAATATCCTGTCAGTTCGATTTATTTCTCTTTTTATTTTGACAGAGTTTTGGAACAACACAAAAATTTGGACTGCCAGACTAAAGTATTTAAAACAACAGACAAGTTACAGCTCAGTTCAGCTCAGCTCAAGTAGACGTATCTTTTATTAGACAGACACTCCCAAAACATATGAGCTGGCTGACCCCAAAGGAGTTGTCCTAATCCTTATTGTCTTCCTGCTTTTTATACTTCCCTTCTTCTTTTGGCTGTGCAAAAGTGGGCTTGTACCTACCAACAATCAATGAAAGGAAATGGAAATGGACATACACTCAAGGCCAATTGACAATTGCAAGTTATATACCAGCAGGCTCTGTTGTGTCTGTTATCCCATAATTTAGTTTGTTATAATCAGATGCATATATGCATAGAATATTTATGAAACCTTAATTGGCTCCTAGCTGCTTAATGTTACTTGAGGAAGCCCTTGTGGTTAGTTTCTATCCACTGTGCTGTGTGCCTAGGGCACATGAGCCGGGAAAGTCTCAGTGGTTATTTTTGTAGCACATCTGTGAGCCTTCCTAGAATCAGCTTGCATCTTTTTCAGCTAGGCCACCCCTTGTTGCTCATGCCTAAATTTCTACCTAATAATTCCATTACTTGATATGCAAACAACATCAAGTTAGTTTGGGAGAGCAAAAATTATTTCTGAGAAGATTTGATATTTCTAAAAGTAAGCATTAAAGGTGTCAAAAATGATTTCCTATATAGACACAATTCTCCAGGAAAGTCCTGGAGAATTTTCCCCAGTGAAAGGACAGCGAGGAGAAAGAGAGAGAACAAGAAAAATGAATTAGTGTGGTCCCAAACAAAGACATACAGTATTGGATATAGACGCAAAGGAGAGGCTCAGTGTGACCAGGTAAGAAGTCTGGAAATGGATTCAAAGAATCCAAGAGAGATACCTTGCGCAGGATTGGGGGCTGGGGAAGGAACATGCAAATATTCTGGCAGATTTCACAGTTTGGAAACTGAATTAAAATATATTTAACAAAACTCGTGGAAAGAAGATTCACACAGCTGAAGATACACTTTACTTTAAGAAAACAATGTCTTTTCTTCCTTCTTTCCTTCTTACTCCCTCTCCCTGCCACTTTTTCACACTCCTCCCTTTCTCCTTCCTTCTCTGTATTTTGGTTTACACTGTACAGGGAAAGTAGAAATATGAATTCAAAATGAATCTAGATCAAAAGCACACATACCTCTTTGGTTAACAGAACAAAATATTTTATTAGTAGCCAAATAATATGACTATAGAATAGTGAAACATCCTATATGTGTATTCTATTCAATATATATATTTATTATTTTTTAATCTCAGTTTTATTTATTTTTCACTTTACAATATTGTATTGGTTTTGACATACATTGACATGAATCCACCATGAGTGTGCATGTGTTCCCTATCCTGAACCCCCGTCCCACCTCCCTCCCCATCCCATCCCTCTAGATCATCCCAGTGCACCAGCCCCAAGCATCCAAGTACCATGCATCAAACCTGGACTGTCGATTCATTTCATATATGATATTATACATGTTTCAATGCCATTCTCCCAAATCATCCTTCCCTCTCCCTCTCGCACAGAGTCCAAAAGTCCGTTCTATACATCTGTGTCTCTTTTGCTGTCTCGCATACAGGGTTATCATTACCATCTTTCTAAATTCCATATGTATGTGTTAGTATACTGTATTGGTGTTTTTCTTTCTGGCTTACTTCACTCTGTATAATCAGCTCCAGTTTCATCCACCTCATTAGAACTGATTCAAATATATTCTTTTTAATGGCTGAGTAATACTCCATTGTGTATATGTACCATAGCTTTCTTATCCATTCATCTGCTGATGGACATCTAGGTTGCTTCCATGTCCTGGCTATTATAAACAGTGCTGCGATGAACATTGGGGTACCCGTGTCTTGTTCAATTCTGGTTTCCTTGGTGTGTATGCCCAGCAGTGAGATTGCTGGGTCATATGGCAGTTCTATTTCTAGTTTTTTAAGGAATCTCCACACTGTTCTCCATAGTGGCTGTGCTAGTTTGCATTCCCACCAACAGTGTAAGAAGGTTCCCTTTTCTCCACACCTTCTCCAGCATTTATTGCTTGTAGACTTTTGGATAGCAGCCAGTATATATTTATATTGATATTCTGTAAATTAAATTTTGTGATTTACACAACTCTCCTTGTTTTACTAAAATTGCTCAATGTTGATATTTTAATCCAATAATTCATAATTTCCCAAGGAAACTTATTATATTCAATCCAAGTGAGGTTTTGTGTCAGCACAAATAATTTTAGGTTGAATACTCTTCATTCCTGTGTTTGGTTAATTAGATTTTATACTTAACAATATAACTGTGATAATAATTTATTTCAGTGTAAATAGTATTTTATTTTAGTTTTATTGCCATCAGACACACTTTCAGCATCACATTTCTCATTATTTAGATATAATACTCTATCCACAAGTGTATTTTTCAAAATATATCATCCATTTCTCCTATTTCAATGTGGATTCATTCCTTTGCCTTCTGTTTAAACCTATTCACCCTTTCTTATGCAGCTTTCTGCTTTTGTTCATTGCCCAATTTACTTCATTTCCGTATTTTGGTCTCAGTTTGTATTATTTGATTCACTCATGATACTACAATATCATTTTAAGTTATCTTNTAGTTTCATTCTTTTACAAGTGGTTGACCAGTTTTCCCAGCACCACTTGTTAAAGAGATTGTCTTTAATCATATTCTTGCCTCCTTTGTCGAAGATAAGGTGTCCATAGGTGTGTGGATTTATCTCTAGGCTTTCTATTTTGTTCCATTGATCTATATTTCTGTCTTTGCATGCACTAGTTTAGATCAATGACCTCAAGTCCTTTAAGTCCACTATCATTGGCAGTCATTGGGAGGTTTCTGTAAAGCTGTTTACAAAGTTACGTATCAGGACACAACAAAAGATGCATTTGTTTACAAAATTGAATTTGTAATTATGTGCAATAGAAAGGTCATCTCATTAGTTGTAGTGGTGAACAGATAATTTGTGGCATCCTGTTTTTGGTGTGTGGGTAGCTTGAGAAAGAGGAGAAAGTGGAAGGAACAGTAAGAAAGAAATGATCACTAATGTGGTTTTTATCAATTGCTTAATTTCTTTCAGCAGCCTAACTGCTGCCAGTTATGGATTCCATAACACATGACCATTTTTCCTTTGTTAAGCCTAGGTATACAAATAATAATGGGGCTAAATCAGCAATTGTTTGGTTGCTGTAGTGTCCATTCAATGACTTTCAGTCTAAAGAACCAGACATCCCAGAAGAAAAGAGCCTTCGTTTTGAAGTTCTTACCCCTGGATGGAAACTTGGACAAGACTCATGACTTTCTGGCTCACTGAGAGGTAATAGAGAGTTCTGTAATTGCTTGAAATCACAAAACAGTCTCATTTCAGCAAGGAAGAATGTTCAGTCCAAGATATTAATCAACAATTTGACAACTCAATCTTCATTGTGAAGGAAGGCTTTCATTTCCTATTTTGCTCTAACTAAAGCTTGAGCACAGAAGTGCAGTGTGACTGCTTTTTCCCCATTCCCACCACACCCTTGCTTTATATCTGAAGCTTTGACTTTGGGGAGCTGGAGTATGGGGAAGGAGGAGGGAGAAGGCTAGAGAGGTAGGAAGTTTATTTACGGATGGTTTCAAGGTCTCTGGCCTTGGAGGATATTTAAAGCTGTCTCTTCTAATTATTTAATTTTTCCCCCTCCAATATAGCACAGTAGGTCACAGTTGCAATAGACTAAGCTACAAAGGAAGCAAGTAACTAACTGATTGAATTAGAAGAGGTGATGTCACCCCAAACTTCACTGCATCAGTGTTAGTTGTACTGGGTCATCTGCGTCCATATTGCTACAAACGGCAGTAGACTAGAACAGAGTAAGGCGAATGAACATCCATCCAATGTCTCCTATTCAGCCGGTTCTTTGGTCCTTTTGCCTACGTCAGACCTTGACATGGCCATTGAGCCTGCTGACAGCAGCACAGATCTGACTTTAAGCTAGAATGAGGACCATTCCATGGGTGTTTTCCAAGGTCTTGTTTTTCAAGACCATTTCCAAGGATAACTACAAACAGCTAGGGCAGCATTTGCCCAGGAGCTAATCTATTAGACCACATAGCACCAGCACATCAGCAGTCCTCAGAGACTTTGTCTTTCTAATGCAGCAAAAGATACTGTTCATGGTTTTGATATTTTAAAAAAATATCTATTTTTTTTGCTTACTGCTTCCATCTTTGTAATCCACACTCTGTTTTACCGGGTTTCCCTGCTCTGCCATAAGCTCCAATTTGCACTTAATAGTGCACACAGTCGTTTTCTCCTAACATTTGTATTGTATTCTTTAAAAGACAATAGTCTCTGATGTAAGCAGCATTCCTGCCATTTTACAGATGAGATAACTGAGGCTCAGGACTTTGAGTCTTGTGCTCCAGGCCTCACTGCTAAATAAGTTACAAATCCTATTCATTTGGGAGTCCATTCAAAGCCTGCTTGTTTTTAAAGACTGCATTTTTTTTTTTTTTCATTAAACCAGTAAGTACCTCTTTCTCTCAAGAATAGCCTGTGCCATTTGGGGAACACAAGAAACAAAGTACCTTTCTCTCCCTTCATACCATCCTCACCATTACTTTCTCTAGGAAGAAGTGGAGAGTTGGGTCTGTAGGATCTGCAAAGGTTGCAAGAGAATTTGGTGAGGGTATATGCATGTGTTATCTGCTTAATAACACCCTCCCAATTATTTGTTATTTAAATAGTCCTGTTCATATTTTCCACTGCTTACATTGAACCTTCCTGCTGAGAACTTTTATGTCTTTAAAACTTGGTGCCTGAAATGTGAAAACACAGGAAAAGGTTAATGAAAGCAGAGAGAAAACCTTCCTGATATCTTTTGGGTTGTTGCCTGTGCTCTTTTAGATTCATATTCTGACTTAGTGCCTGAATACCTGAGTGCTTGCTGATTTGTATGATTGTCCTAATGACCAATGACATGAATTACTGAAAACCTAATTAGGCCTTTTGAGCTAAGAATATTTTTTTGGAGACTCTGACATTTGGTGAGAAATGTGGTGTCAGCGGAATATCTAGCCTGAATATAATTTCTAATTTGGGGAAAAGTATTGGCATGTAATTATACGAGCATATAGAGAGAGCAATTATATGAACCTGTCTTGAATGCTGAACTTTGGAACAATGAGAAGGGATGAATGTGGGCCAGAGCCAGACATAATGTGCCCAGTCTGCCCAGAAGCTTGTATATATACTTACAACTTATATACTTAAGATTGCTAAATAGCTACTTGGCATTGCTCCAGATAATTCTATGTATTGATGCCAAAGTGCATTTAATGCCACACAGAAGAGTTGGAGGTACTGAGGGGAGAACATTGGTCCCAGAAAGGTCAGAGAAGAGGGAAGCATTTCAGAAGCGCAAAAATCTAATCATTGGGGTTTTAATGAAATGTCTCTTATTTTTTGAGGAAGGAATCTTTTTAATATTAATCTGACCTCAGAAGTCAACCAGGAACTTATTTCCCTCTGCAGAGGTGTGCCAGTTAGCTACTGTCACATAATAATAGTCTCAAAACTCAGTAGCTTGAAACAACCCTCTATTATTATAACGCTCATGTCTGTGGATCATCTGACAGCTGATATGGCCTAGGCTCAGGTGATCTTGGCTGAGCTTGCTCACATGACTGTGGCTGGTGAGGAGCTCTGCTCTAGCCTAGGCTTGTTTGAGGCACTTGACCTGGTACAGATATGCTCCAAAGGTCCTCAGTCTCCTACTGGCATAAACAGGCTTGCCTTGGCTCATCCTTCTCATGGTGATGACAAGAAGGCAAGAAGAAATGTGGTAGGCCCCTTGAGGCTAGGTCCAGAATAAGAAAATGGCTACTGGTCACTTCTACAAAATTTTATGGGTCAAAGCAAATCATCTGGCTGAGTCTAGTGTCAAGGGGTTGGAAAATATGCTCTACCTTTTTCTAGGAAGAACTGCAAAATCACATGCAAAGAGTATGAAGACAAGTAAGGGTAAATAATCGGGATAACTAATGTAACAGATAGACTATAGAAGAAACATGAATGTTGCTTGCAAAAGCATTTAGTTTTAGGAAACATCTTCTGAAATAGACAAAGAGAAGAATGGAAGGAAAGGACTTATCCTATGGTAGAGCTGTGATGTATCTTCTTCTAAGAAGAAAATATGAGCCAAGGACAAAATCAAAGGTTGTAGAAGCTTTGTGACACACTTCATATCACCGTCATCTTTTAACAAAAGATCAGTTAACTGCAATTGCAAATACATGTGCTTTAAATCTGGAAACGCGAACTAATTTGGAGAATCAAATCATAACTGAACAGTTCCCTGTGCACCTCTAAGTTCCCAGACCTTTGCTCCTCTGTTCTGCTCTTTCATTTCTAAATTGGAATGTAAATTATTTTGGTAAAGCCCATTTGACTTTGCTTCCAACCACGTCATTTCTCCATTGGATCAAAAGCCTGGAAAAAACATTTTAAAGAAGAAACTGAAAAGTCGATTTCCACTCTCAGCTGCTGCTGCTGCTGCTGCTAAGTCACTTCAGTTGTGTCCAACTCTGTGTGACCTCATGGATGGAAGCTCACCAGGCTCCCCCATCCCTGGGGTTTTCCAGGCAAGAATACTGGAGTGGGTTGCCATTTCCTTCTCCAATGCATGAAAGTGAAAAGTCAAAGTGAAGTCGCTCAGTTGTGTTCGACTCTTAGTAACCTCATGGACTGCAGCCTACCAGTCTCCTCCATCCATGGTATTTTCCAGGCAAGAGTACTGGAGTGGGGTGCCATTGCCTTCTCAGGCACCCTCAGCTATACACATCCATATACTACTTCCAGTGGTAAGAATGGGGAATAACAGAGCTCACCCAACAAGAACTGTCTTACTGGCAGTTTTTCTTTGGTGCAAGGCCAACAGTCACTGGGTAATGATACTGAGGGGGTTAATGTAAATTTCATTCCATCAATAAAACAGCATAAAAACCACAGTATTACTATTTACAAATCTGAACAATCCTTTGAATGGAACACTAATTCCATATATTGCTACTGTCACCAGGACAACAAAAAATATAATGAGTCCTGTGGCTGTCTGAAGAAGCCTTACAAATAGCTGTGAAAAGAAGAGAAGCAAAAGCAAAGAAGAAGAGGAAAGATACACCCATTTGAATTCAGAGTTCCAAAGGATAGAAAAGCGAGATAAGAAAGCTTTCCTCAGTGATCAGTGCAAAGAAATAGAGGAAAACAATAGAATGCAAAAGACTAGAGAAGAAAATTAGAGATACCTAGGGAAGATTTCATGCAAAGATGGGCTCAATAAAGGACAGAAATGGTATAGACCTAACAGAAGTGGAAGATATTAAGAAGAGGTGGCAAGAATACACAGAAATGTACAAAAAAGATCTTCATGACCCAGAAGATCATGAGTGTGATCATGATAGTGTGATCACTCACCTAGAGCCAGACATCCTGAAATATGAAGTCAAGTGGGCCTTAGGAAGCATCACTATGAACAAAGTTAGTGGAGGTGATGGAATTCCAGTTGAACTACTTCAAATCCTAAAAGAGGATGCTCTGAAAATGCTGCACTTAAAACGCCAGCAAATATGGAAAACTCAGCATTGGCCACAAGACTGGAAAAGGACAGTTTTCATTTCAGTCCCAAAGAAAGGTAATGCCCAGGAATGCTCAAACTACCACACAATTGTGTTCATCTCACACATTAGCACAGTAATTCTCAAAATTCTCCAAGCCAAGCTTCAATAGTATGTGAATGGTGAAATTCCAGATGTTCAAGCTGGTTTTAGAAAAGGCAGAGGAAGGAGAGATCAAATTGCCAACATTCGCTGGATCATAGAAAAAACAAAAGAGTATCAGAAAACATCTATCTACTTTATTGACTATGCCAAAGCCTTTGACTGTGTGGATCACCATAAACTGTGGAAAATTCTTCAAGAGATGGGAATACCAGACCACCTGACCTGCCTCTTGAGAAATCTGTATGCAGGTCAGGAAGCAACAGTTAGAACTGGACATTGAACAACAGACTGGTTCCAAATTAGAAAAGGAGTATGTTAAGGTTGTATATTGTCACCCCAGTTATTTAATTATATGCAGAGTACATCATGGGAAATGCTGGGCTGGAAGAAGCACAAGCTGGAATAAAGATTGCCAGGAGAAATATCAGTAACCTCAGATATGCAGATGACACAACCCTTATGGCAGAAATTGAAGAAGAACCAAAGAGCCTCTTGGTGAAAGTGAAAAAGGACAGTGAAAAAGTTGGCTTAAAGCTCAACATTCAGAAAACTGAGATCATGTCATCTGGTCCCATCACTTCATAGCAAATATTTGGGCAAACAGTGGAAACAGTAGCTGACTTTATTTATTTATTTTGGCTCAAAATCACTGGCGATGGTCACTGTAGCCATGAAATTAAAAAACACTTACTCCCTGGAAGGTAAGTTATGACCAACCTAGACAGCATATTAAAAGCAGAGACATTACTTTATCAACAAAGGTCTGTCTAGTTAAGGCTATGGTTTTTCCAGTAATCATGTATGGGCATGAGAATTGGACGATAAAGAAAGCAGAGCACAGAAGAATTGATGCTTTTGAACTGTGGTGTTGGAGAAGAGTCTTGAGAGTCCCTTGGACTGCAAGGAGATCCAACCAGTCCATTCTAAAAGAGATCAGACCTATGTGTTCATTGGAAGATCTGATGTTGAAGCTGAAACTCCAATACTTTGGCCACTTGATGTGAAGAGCTGACTCATATGAAAAGATCCTGATGCTGAGAGAGATTGAGTGCAGGAGGAAAAGGGGACGATAGAGGATGAGATGATTGGATAGCATTACTGACTCAATGGAGATGAGTTTGAGTAATATCCGGGAGTTGCTGATGGACAGGGAGTCCTGGCATGGGGTGTACTCCATGGGGTCACAAAGAGTTGGAGACAACTGAGTGACTTAACTGAATTGAACTAAACAGGCCAGTATCGCTGATGAGCATAGAAGCAAAAATCATCAACAAAATTCTAGCAAACAGAATCCAACAACATATTAAAAAGATCATACATCATGATTAAGTAGGCTTTATCCCAGGGATGCAAGGATTCTTCACTATTCACAAATCAATCAATGTGATACACCACATTAACAAATTGAAAGATAAAAACCATATGATTATTTCAATAGATGCAGAGAAAGCCTCTGACAAAATTCAATGTATTTATGATAAAAACTCTCCAGAAAGTAGGCATAGAAGGAACATACCTCAACATAATAAAAGTGATATATGATAAACCCACAAAAAACATTATCCTCAATGGTGAAAAATTGAAAGCATTTCCCCTAAAGTCAGGAAGAAGACAAGGATGCCTACTCTCATCACTACTATTCAACATAGTTTTGGAAGGTTTAGCCACAGTAATCAGGGAAGAAAAAGAAATAAAAGGAACCCAGATTGGAAAAGAAGTAAAACTCTCACTGTTTGCAGATGACATGATCCTCTATATAGAAAACCCTAAAGACACCACCAGAAAATTACTAGAGCTAATCAATGAATATTGTAAAGTTGTAGAATATTAAATTAATACACAGAAATCCCTTGCATTCCTCTACACTAACAATGAGAAAACAGAAAGAGAAATTAAGGAAACAATTTCATTCACCATTTTAATGAAAAGAATAAAATACTTGGGAATATATCTACCTAAAGAAACAAAAGACTTAAATATAGAAAACTATAAAACATTGATGAAGGAAATAAAAGATTTCTTAGATGGAGAAATATACTATGTTCATGGATTAGAAGAATAAATACAGTGAAAATGAATATACTACCCAAAGCAATCTATAGATTCAATGCACTCCCTCTCAAGCTACCAATGGAATTTTTCACAGAACTAGAACAAATAATTTCACAATTTGTATGGAAATACAAAAAAACCTCAAATAGCCAAAGCAATCTTGAGAAAGAAGAATGGAACTGGAGGAATTAACCTGCCTGACTTCAGGCTATACTACAAAGCTACAGTCATCAAGACAGTATGGTACTGGCACACAGACAGAAATATAGAGCAATGGAACAAAATAGAAAGCCCAGAGATAAATCCATGCACCTATGGATACCTTATCTTTGACAAAGGAGGGAAGAATATACAATGAAGGAAAGACAATCTCTTTAACAACTGGTGCTTGGAAACTGGTCAACCACCTGTAAAAGAATGAAACTAGAATACTTTCTAACACCATACACAAAAATAAACTCAAAGTGGATTAAAGATCTAAATGTAAGACCAGAAACTATAAAACTTCTAGAGGAGAACATAGGCAAAACACTCTCTGACATAAATCACAGCAGGATCTTCTATGACCCACCTCCCAGAGTAATGGAAATAAAAGAAAAAATTAAAAAATGGGACCTAATTAAAAGCTTTTGCACAACGAAGGAAACTATAAGCAAGGTGAAAAGACAGCCTTCAGAATAGGAGAAAATAATATAATAGCAAATGAAGCAACTGAAAAGAATTAATCTCAAAAATATGCAGGCAGCTCCTGCAGCTCAATACAAGAAAAATAAAAGACCCAATTAAAAAATGGGCCAAAGAACAAAACAGACATTTCTCTAAAGAAGACATACAGATGGCTAACACATACATGAAAAGATGCTTAACATCACTCATTATCAGAGAAATGGAAACCAAAACCACAATGAGGTACCATCTCACGCTGGTCAGAATGGCTGCTATCAAAAAGTCTACAAACAATAAATGCTGGAGAGGGTGTAGAGAAAAGGGAACCTTCTTACACTGTTGGTGGGAATGCAAACTAGTACAGCTACTATGGAGAACAGTGTGGAGATTCCTTAAAAAACTGGAAATAGACCTGCCATACGACCCAGCAATCCCACTGCTGGGCATACACACCGAGGAAACCAGAACTGAAAGACACACGGATACCCCAATGTTCATCACAGCACTGTTTATAATAGCCAGGACGTGGAAGCAACGTAGATGTCCATCGGCATACAAATGGATAAGAAAGCTGTGGTATATATACACAATGGAATATTACTCAGCTATTAAAAAGAAAGAATTTGAATCAGTTCTAATGAGGTGGATGAAACTGGAGCCTATTATACAGAGTGAAGTAAGTCAGAAAGAGAAACACTAATACAGTATATTAATGCATATATATGGATTTTAGAATGATGGTAACAATGACCCTATATGTGAGACAGAAAAAGAGACACAGATATAAAGAACAGACTTTGACTCTGTGGGAGAAGGTGAGAGTGGAATGATGTGAGAGAATAGCACTGAAACATGTATATTACCATATGTGAAATAGATCACAAGTACAAGTTCAATGCATGAAACGGGGCACTCAAAGCTGGTTCATTGGGACAACCCTGAGGGATGGGATGGGGAGGGACGTGGGAGGGGGGTTTAGGACAGGGGACACATGTATACCCATGGCTGATTCATGTTAATGTATGGCAAAAACCACTACAATATTGTAAAGTAATTGGCCTTCAATTAAAAAAAAATGTTATGTGGTACATGAATATGTGATACATATATATGTATGTGGGTTTGTAGGAAGTACTTAACAATGTGATGTGGTATGTTAAATTTAAATACAAAATTGTTTGAACACACATTATGGAGACACACATTATATAATTACATATATAATTGATAACATATAATATTAAAATATTATAGTATTTATCTATTTAGTCATTTGAATATTATAGATGGTATAATCAGTTCATGTACCAATTAATATTTCTCAGTTTTACATATCATGAAAAGGAGGGTCTCTTTATTAAAGAAGTGTGGGAACTATAATAGATTCTGGTGAGCCCAGTCTTTAGAATCAGATCTGGTTTGATACCTGACTTACCTACTTAGAAGCTAAATGTACCTAGGAGTTATAGTATCTCTCTAAACCTTAGTTTTCTTCTATATGAAAAGAGGGATATTTAATACTACTTATAACTGTTAAGGATTCAATAAGATAATATATAGATGGGCAGAGCTCACAGTACAGGCTCAATAAATATTAATTACTTTCTCTGGCATGCTGCAGTCCATGGAATCAGAGAGTTGGACGTAACTGAGTGACTGAAATGAACTGAACTTTCTCTGACATACATAGCTAGCTTTACCTTATTTTGAGGGGGAGGCACTTCTAGGTTCATTCCTAGGTAATGTCAAATAGTATGCTGAATGGAGTGTTAGGAAGTGAAGAAACAGGCAAGGTTCCTCTTAATTCAGTTCTGAGGACAGCCACATGGGACACCCACAGTAAGCATGATCCCATGGTTGAAAATGGAGACACACACTATAGAAATCCCCACTTGTGAAATTGAGGACTAGCTGAAGTGGCCCACCTGACATAATAGGAAGGCAGAGACAATTTTATTTTGCTGCGTTACCTCTCCAGGGAGATGGGGACTCACAAAGAGTTTTCAACTCTATAATAAAGACAATTACTTTCTATGCATCGACATCCTAGTTTAGACAAGAGGCAGACCAGCTGTGAGAGACATGAAGACATATTTCAGTTTTATTATTTTAGGTATAGATGGGTATGTTAATCCATTTCCAAATACAATTCCTGTAATCACAGATAGGGAGTGAACCTTGAACTGGCAAAACCTGTCTCCTGTTGTCAAAGAGTTAAGTTGGAAAAATGGAACCTCAAAGTTGAGAACTGGTGTATCATCTTCCTTTCCAGCCTTGCTGTGCTGATGGCTGCCAGCACACACACAGGCTTTCCTTTTTCATCCAGGCACTGATCCACTGATAACAATGTTGTCTCTTTCTTCCCTCTGGCAAACTTTCTGCTTTCAGTCCATAGCTCAGAGTTTCCTATGTTCTGCTCTCTAGGTTCTGACAGCTGTTTTCAGACTTAACCGTAGAAGCCAAGAAATAACTGTAGTATAAAAGTCTCTTTCTATTGTCACATTGGTTCTTTCTGCAAATATATCTCAGGAGTTAAACTTTGAACCTTTGATCTCTCACACCAAAAGAAAAAAAAATTATGTGAAAGTAATTTAATTCTAGTGTTCATGGTTTATTATGGAAAGGAGGTGTTTAAAATTTTTAGAATTTTTTTAACAAAATTCTAAGATAAAAGAAAAAAAGAAATCACAGTATTTACAGAGATAACAGAATGGCATAGCCATGCAGAACAAATAACTTTGGTTTTTCCCCTTTCACTTTGGTTTAAATATTGACCAAGATTCAATTTTTTTCCTGCCAAATAAAACTTCAATAAATCAATGTTTAGAGGCAAAAATAACATTTTCTTTTATCCCATCATATTTTATACAGCATTGAGTCTAATAGGATATTTTATGTATTTAATTCATACCAATACACTATAGGAAGCTTTTATTAAACTGAGTCACTATTGCTCAGACAGCAAACGGTTTACAAATGTACAACAATGTGTATTTCTAAATAATGCAAAAGTGGCAATGTATTTATTCCTAATCTTCTTCTGACTTTAACCTTTATTTTTCATTGCCTTCCTAATTAATTATTCCATCAATCTAAAAAACAAACACCAGTTTTCCTTTCCTCCCAAAGAACACAGTTCTATACCTGGAAATCTGACGTTCATTTTTTTTTTTTATAAAGTTATGTAAATACTGGGACAAAAATGGCCATGCCATGTTCTCCCAGAAACCAGGCTTCTGCTTGAAAGAGCAAAGTTTAAAAGTCTAGTCACAAGTAGCTATTGGCCCATATCCAGTCAACCTCGAAAAGTTTTCATTTAATACTACACCCTATAGAGTTCCTCCAGCATAAAACATGTTTATAAAGTTACAAATTTGAATGTAACTAAAGATACATAGACATTTTATTATTACACTTTAACATACTGCTTGATAAATTATGTACCAGTTAAAAACACTAAATGATCTCAAGGTGCATTCAATATCTGTAGCGTAGTTAACAAAAACACACACGAAAAAAATATATATTCTATATTCTGTGGAAAATAACACAGCTTTGATAATGATCACTGTTAAAAATCTCCAATTCTGACTGATATCTTTTTTTAAAGGAAATAGGTATAATTTTAAGGCAGTGGATAACCCAAAGGATTTAACTCCAATTTTCAATTCCAGTGATTTACATTGTAACCTATGAAAATGGGAATGTTAGCCATGAGTTTTCCAAACTGTCTCATACATTGACTTTTTTTTTTGTTTGACAGAAAATAATTTACTAGCAGGTGTCTCTAAAGGTAAATGCTACCCAAGTTCTGTGTGATGTTTTTTCTTCAGAACAAGAAAAAGTGTCAGTTTGGGAGTACTATTTATTATTATGTGTGTGTCCATATGTGTGTGTGATTGCTTCTGAGAGTCAGCTGGTGGCACATTCACAGAAATAGTTCATCTGGTGCTTATCAACCTGACTCTCTGCCTCCTCCTCCCTAGTGATAAAAATCAGTTTTTGATTAGGGCAATGTGTGTCCCTAATCTTCACAAGCTTCCACCTTTGGGATTTAGGTGCTTGTGAGAAAGTTTGGGGCATTACTGATAGCAATCAGAATCAGAAAGGTACCTGCTCAGATTATTCATATAAACAATTGAAATAAAAACATCACATTATACATCAGATTAACAGCAACTCCCAGAACAAAGCTTACAGTGTATAAAAATAGCTACGTAAAAAATTTACATAAAAGGCAAACCAAAAAGAAATTCTCAGTGCAGACATTTACAGAAAAAAATCAAACCAACACAACATATGACCTATCATCATGGCTGCCAAAACTTGTTACTGTTTGTAATTTCATTTCATTGTTTTACTTGAGATAATTCTCTGAAATCCCGTGACAGCTTGGTAGAATGAACTGCTTAATACTTGAACCATGAATTGCTGTCAGTGTCTTTGTATATGTCTTAAATACAATCCACGTTCATGCTTCAATTGTTCTATATAGTTTTTTTCTGAAATTATTAAAAAAACCACAATTCAGATAAATTACCATAGCAATCACTTTTCACAATCAGTATATACTTTATACTAAATGTGATACTTCACAAGAACTTTTTATAAAACTATATCATCCCTGAACCTAGCTGTAATCCCAGGTATTGTTGCAGCTCTTCAACCAATAATTTTTTTTGAATTGTTGAAAGTCTTTATTTTGGGGAATCTTGCTTAATTCTTATGAAAATTGTAAGGTTTTCCAGGAAAATATTTCATTCTGTTTCTCTCCAGGTTAAAAAATCTCATTTATCCCTTCAAATCACACCTCATTTTGTAGGCTTTGTATTCAAGCTCAATTTTCCTTTGAGAATTTACTCTATCTGATTTTGAAGAAAACAGAAGGCAAACTCTATGTTTATAAAGGATTGAGGAATGAATCCTAGAGAAGCAGAAATAAAAATCAGGTGGGAATGCTGTATGCTTGGCCTCCAACAGAAGGCAGGATGGGGAAGGAATTCAGTTTTTACTCCTTTCACCCCATCATTTTGAAATTCTGGTTTTCAGATTTTAAAAATGTCTTATTTCAGTCATTTTATTTTTCTTTCCTGTGTGCATCCTTCTAATTTCAATTCCTTACCTTGTTCTCATCTTCTTTATGGGATAAACTTAGGTGACCTACTCAAACTGTTTAACTTGTGGTTTACTTACAATCAACCAGATTTCACTGTGGTTGTTGGGGACTTTTACATATATGAATAAAGTATGGTAACACTTATTCTCAAGGACATAAAAAATAATTTGTTCAAATGACTTCTGTGCTGGACTGGCTTGAGAGAACATAAATAAAAATAAAATGTTCAACCTGCAAGTGGCAATACCATGGAAACATACCTCTTGGAGACTGTCTTTAAAATCATACTCATATAGCCATTAAATATAGATATATACAATATATATGTGTGTATACACATATATATAATATCAATATGTGCATTATATGCAAATATATATGCATATATAGATACATACATATAATACATATACTATTTGGAAAAGTTGTGTGTACACACATATAAATTTGTTAGTCTTTTCATTAGAATGATTTGAGAAATGGCTGTATAAATACACTGACACTTCTAAGTATGTTAAACCCTTGGATTAAAATTTTTATATTTTAAAACTGTTCTCATAATTGCTTTTTAAAGTAAAACATGAGAATGGCTCTTACCTAACTAAAATATCAATTTATAAAATTAAGCTTTTTGCACTCAGCAAAATTTTTGGCATTAGACTGAAAATGCTCACTGAATGTTAAAAATCTCTAAATTGAGTTGAATTATCCCGAGGATAATGATTTTCTTGAGGATGGGGAGTCCATTGAGATTCCGCTCTTCTGAAAATACCTTTCTGAGTAACCAAAGTTTTCTTTGGAAAAAATCTCTTCCTGTTTTTAAAACTGAAATTATAATGCATGTTAATGACAAGGCCTTCCCTTTCATTACTAGAATGTTTCATATTTTCCTGGGGATTATCTTTGTAAACCTCACACAGCCTACCCACCTGGACAAGTGGAACAGTTTCTCTCTTAGGCTTCTGTTTTGTGATTGTTTTCTTCTAACTTTTTGTTTTCTTCCATATTACCAAGGTCCTTGTTTACATGCTTTGATGCAGTCCTACAAGAGAATTAAATACACATTATCACATTGACAAACATATTTAACTTTTCTTAAAAACTGGTTTAAAACTCAACATTCAAAACACAAAGATCACAGCATTCAGGCACATCACTTCATAACAAATAGATGGGGAAACAGTGGAAACAGTGACAGACTTTATTTTCTTGGGCTCCAAAATCACCATGGACAGTGACTGCAGCCATGAAATTAAAAGATGCTAGCTCCTTGAAGGAAAAGCTATAACAAACCTAGACAGTGTATTAAAAAGCAGACACATTACTTTGATGACAGAGGTCCATGTAGTCAAAGCTATGGCTTTTCGAGTAGTCATGTATGGATAAGAGTTGGACCATAAAGAAGGCTGAGTGCCAAAGAACTGATGCTTTCAAACTGTGGTGTGGAGAAGACTCTTGAGAGTCCCTTGGACTCTAAGGAGATCAAATGAGTCAAACCTACAGGAAAACAGTCCTGAATATTCATTGGAAGGACTGAGACTGAAGTTGAAGCTCTAATATTTTGGCCACCTGATGTGAAGAGCCAACAGACTGGAAAAGATCTTGAAGCTAAGATATATTGAAGGCAGGAGGAAATGGGGACAACAGAGGACAAGATGGTTGGATGGCATCACTGACTCAATGGACATGAGTTTAGGCAAGCTCTGGGAGTAGGTGAAGAATAGGGAAGCCTGTCCTGTGCAGACCATGGGGTTGCAGAGTCATACATGACTGAGCAACTGAATGACATTTTTAGTATTAGAGTTCACATTAATGTATCTTTGAAAAGCAAATGTTTTTACATCAAATACACATATGACCTTAGGATGTACAATTCCACATCTGTAAGCCTTGACGGGTAATAGAACACATTCCACTGAAACTACCTTGGACCTAGGGTTGTGTTAAATAGGGAATGGTAAACCATTTCAGTATTCTTGCCTTGAGAACCCCATGAACAGTATGAAAAGGCAAAATGANCTGACCCCCGTGATTCTGTATTCATCCCTATGTATAACAAAAAGTATATAAGCAAACCTGAAAATAAAATGGATCAGTTTCTGGAAAGACTGATTCCCCTGTGTCTGTCTTTCTTGTTCTCCATTTTTCTGGCTGAATTCCCATCTGGAGCGTGGGTACTCTCCAAGCCTGCTAATCTTGCCTGGGCTTCTAAGATCTGACCGGGGAGGCCTCAGTGTCTCCTCTGCTTCGGGAGAAGGAAAAGATGCCTGTGGCCTACATAGGTGGTTCAAGCTTCTTGTCTCGAAGCTTTATTGGTATCCCACGTAAACCAAGTTATTCAACCTCTTTTTCTCCACTATTTCCTTTCTAATCTCTCTTTATACTTCTAATTAAATAGCTTTTTAGGACGCCCATTCTGTCTCCCCTTCTAATTACCCTGGATCCACCAGGGCTGGACCCTGGCAGTCACTGCTACCTCCCCAAAGGTTATCACAATCCAGATTTCTCACAGAATGGTTTTATCTGTTTTTATAAGTTGTTATAAATGGAATCGTACCACATGTATTCATTTCTATCTGCCTTTTATTTAAACTCAACTTTATGTTTGTGATATTCACATATAAAGTTGCAAGTGGTTGTAGGTTGTTTATTCTTATTGCTGTATAGCTTGTTATTGGGCTGATTTGCTTCATTGATGATGGACATTCTTGCTCTTTATTCTTTCTGGGACTTCACTTATGTTGATACATAAGTTAGACCTTTATATATGTCCCACATGTCTCTTATTCTTTTAAGCATCCTATCTATTCTTTTCCTCTCTGTGCCTCAACCTCTATGTGTTCTATTGATCTGTATTCTAGTTTGCTTCTCTTGTGTTCTGCTGTGGCCAATCTACTTCTACATTTATCTACCAGAGACATATTTTTAATAACCCAAACCCTAACCCTAACCTATTTTAATATATTTTCAGACCTATTTTAATATATATTTTAATATTATATAATGTAATATGGTGGCTTAGACAGTGGCTCAGATGGTAAAGAGTCTGACTACAATACAGGAGAATTATATCGTATTTAATATTATATTTTAAAAAATATTTTAAAGTTCATTTCAATTTTTGACTCCATCTCCTTTGGCCATCTTTTCTTTCATTTTCAATATATTATTTATAGTTTTATTAATATCCTTGTCTGTTAACTACAATACCCAAATAATGCACAGATCTGCTTGTCTGCTTTTCCTCTTGATTATTGATTATATTTTCTTGACTCTTTGTACATCTATTCCTTTTTATTTTGCATGACACCATATACAAAATAACAGAAGAGACTACACACAATGTTATTTTCCATCACATAAGGTACCCCCTTTACTTTGTTAAGCAGAAAGGTGAGCAGATAGGATGATTTCAATTTGGTCAGGGTTTGAGCTAGGTTGAAGCTCAGTTGCAGTTTTAGTAAGATTCAGTCAACATCCGGTTTGTCCCTACCCCTAAGTCATGGCCTTCTCAAGCTTCTGATTGAGATTCTGACATGTCTTGCTTTCTCCAGACCTTAAACATAGAGAGATCTAGCTCTTCCCATCAGAGAGTCTCCACCCCAGTCTCTAGGCATCTGTCCTGTGACAATTCAAATGTGGTCAATCTCTTTAGTCTCCTTGACTTGAATGTAAACTCTTTGATAGTAAGGACCATGTTTTATTTATACCTTCTTGTCTGAATAAGGTAGGCACCCAAAAGATATTTCTTTTACTGAATTGAACTAACTGGCCTTATTACACTTCATATGTATTTCCTTTTACTCTTCCTTATGATATTAGTGTTCACCAATATCAAGTCTAAACTAAAGTGCCTCTTGACAAAGGTGAAAAAGAGAGTAAAAAAGCTGGCTTAAAACTCAATATTCAAAAAATTAGGATCATGGCACCTGGCCCCATCACTGCATGGCATATAGATGGAAAAAAAGTGGAGGCAGTGACAGATTTTCTTTTTGGGGGCTCCAAAATCACTGCAGACAGTGACTGCAGCCATGAAATTAAAAGATGCTTGCTCCTTGAAGGAAAATTATGACAAACCTAGACAGTGTATTAAAAAGCAGAGAAGTCACTTTGCCGACAAAGGTGCATTAAAGTCAAAGCTATGGTTTTCCAGTAGTCGTGTATGGAAGTGAGAGTTGGACTATAAAGATNGACAGTGACTGCAGCCATGAAATTAAAAGATGCTTGCTCCTTGAAGGAAAATTATGACAAACCTAGACAGTGTATTAAAAAGCAGAGAAGTCACTTTGCCGACAAAGGTGCATTAAAGTCAAAGCTATGGTTTTCCAGTAGTCGTGTATGGAAGTGAGAGTTGGACTATAAAGATGGCTGAGCACCGAAGAATTGATGCTTTCAAACTGTGGTGTTGGAGAAGACTCTTGAGAGTCCCTTGGACTGCAAGGAGATCAACCAGTCAATCCTAAAGGAAATCAACACTGAATATTCACTGCAAGGACTGATGTTGAAGCTGAAGCTCCAATACTTTGGCCACCTGATGCAAAGAGCCAACTTATTGGAAAAAACCATGATAAGGAGAAAGATGGACGGCAGGAGGAGAAGGGGACGAAAGAGGATGATATGTTTGGATGGCATCATCAACACAATGGACATGAGTCTGAGCAAACTCTGGGAGATAGTGGAGGACAAGAAAGCCTGGCATGCTGTAGTCCACGGGGTCTCAAAGAGTCAAACACAACTTAGTGACTGAACAACAACAATATAAAGTCAATACACACCCAGCTGCTTTTTCACAGATAGGTGAAATAGAATACTTTTGATAGCAAGCAGCATAGTGATCACCTAAGGGAAAAAGGATGACAGGGCTGGATAGGAAGGAATTCCAAAGGTGTGGTGGGGTGCTCTATATCATGACTGGAGTAATAGCTACAATGGTGTATACATTTATCAAAACATATTTAATTGCATATTAAATGTAAGCAAATTTTACCTTAATATAAAAATATTATATAGAGAAACACTAAAGCATTATCCTCACGGTCAAGAATTGGCAAGAATCAGGCAAAAAGTACAATGAGAAACTGGATACCATTCCCATTTCCAATTCCACTTACCTTCTAGGTGGGTTTAGTATTTGTGTAGGGATGAAGGGTAATTTCTGTGATTTCAAAAAATTCTATCAAATAGAAAGGGGTCTTGAGAGGAAGGGAGTGACTAGAATTCTAAGGAAGTTGTGGGTTTCAGGGCAAATCATAATATTTTTCAGCATATTGGTCAGGTAAAATCCGGCTAAGAATCACTGCTTAGTTTGGTATTATGAAAAAGAGTTTGTTAAGAGTAACATGAAACATATTTGTAGAATATATTTGTAGAAGAGTTGAGCAAATTCAAACAGATTATTTTTAAAATTAAAAAAAAGGAAAAAAGTTTCCCATCTTTTCTTAATCCCACTATCCAAAAAAATAACTGCTAAAACTCTTATTATGCCTCAGTGTGTCCCAGGCCCCGTTCTAAATGCTTTACAGATATCAAATTATTTTAGCTTTAGGATACTTCTGTTTTACATTGAAGTACCCTAATAAACTTGCTTGTGGTTACACAGCTAGCAAACAGCAAAGCCAGGATTCAAACTCCAGTAATCTGGCTCCAGTATCTACGGGCCAAGTTACACAGTTATACAAATATGCTAAGTGTAAACCACTGTGAAATGTATTAAATAGAAATAAAATAATGTTGCCGCTGGGGGAGGGAGGTATTCACTGAGTGCATGTATGTAAGATTTACTTGAAGTTTTTATGAATTTCTCCATTTTTGTTACTGAGAGTCTGCTCTCTCTAACTGGGAAAAAACTCTAGAACTTACTCTGATTACTTTTGGGCTCAGTTTTGAGATGGATATGGTAAAAATAAATATAATTTTATGGATGTGTCTTTTTTAATTTATAGAAATTATAGAGGTTTTAAAGCGTTACACAGGTTAGAAATCTATCTACTACTGGAAGAGAACAAAACTTTATTTAAACCATTCTTTTGAGCAATATTTTCAGTCAATATTTTTTTCTAAGTTAGTTGATTTAAGGTTATAATTGATTTAAGATTTACAGTTACTTGTCTGAAGAGTTATGCATCAGTCAGCTTTTCTATAATTTTAAAATGAGATAAAATTTAAGTAATAGAATAACTAATATTGGAAGAAGCTCTGGAGGTGACCCTCTAATCAGTAAAGTGGAGAGAAGAGTCTTAACTCTGGGGTTAGTAAACCTGGGTTCTCATCCTCATGGGTCAAGTCTGAGCTGTGAGTCCTTAGACAAGTCTCTCCTCTTAAGATGTTTGCTCTTCTGGAAATGGGGGACAGTAGGGTCTGCTCCCAGGGCTGGTGTGAGGATAAATGTAGCGTATATGTGAAAGTCTCCAGGAAGTGACAGGGACTCATAAAACAATGGTGAGTCCTAGGTTGTTGCCCAGCCACCTAGCTTCTGAGTGGCCAAAGAGAGTTCAGTCCTTACTCTCAACTACTCTTCTATGTTATTTCTATAAGTGCAGTGCTGTTAAGCATTCAAGTTGCTTTTAAGTAACATTTTAGAAGATTCTTTAACTTTTTTTGTGAGATTTTCCCCAATACTATAAATTTGTTTCCAGGTTTCCTTGAAAAGAGGTAGGGAACTAAATCTAGCAGTGTCTTCTAAATGTGCCTTTGCTTTAGAGTTACTAAGAGATAGGTTAGAGATGTTACTAATGCTACAGTGGAAATCACACTGCAGTATATAAATGTATCAAATCAACACATGGTACACTTTAAATTTATTCAATGTTATACATCAACTATAGCTCAACTAACATAAATTTAAAAGGGGATAAAGGAGGTAGGAAAAGTGAAGGGGGTAGGAATGGCAGACCTAGCCAATATATCATAATCTTGGAATGTGGTGTCATTTGAAAGGATACATAAAGTGCTGTAACAGAGTTGCACATTTGGAAAATAAAAACAATAGCCATGTATAATAATTCATACATGAAAGAGTTCATAGGACTTTAGGTTTTCCAAATGTAGGCATATGTATAACAAATTTGAAAACTGAGAGGCAACACAAGGAATTATTAATACTTCCCAGTTTAAAAGGGCATTTCTTGTGATTTCTACTTTATAGCATGCCTGAAACACAGCACAGAAGGGCACCAGGATCACAGGTATTTACAACTAGGACCCTGGCAGTGTGGAATTGCCACTCTCAGCAAACCTGCCATTGATACCTGTGCAGGTAATCAGGGTCATAACCATGAGAATAGTTATTTTTCTTTATTTCTTGGTCACAGCTCCCAGCAAAGTAAGCTTCCCCCTGGGTTAACCTTAATAAAGAGTTAGAGAAGGAGAGGAAGGTTCTAAGCCCCACATCTCAGAAGAACATTTGTCAGCAGTTTTGGGGTCTGAGGAAGGAAAGACAGAAAAATGAATAGTTGGACTTCTTAAAAGTTTTGATTTGATATTCTTAGCATATCTTCAAATGACTCTCCAAAGAAGCTCTCTACCAAAACAGGAAATCCTAATATCTGCAGTGAAAAATAGAAGATAGCCTTTCATTTGGGCAATAGAAAATATGGGAACCACCAATGTTAGTGGATCAGTGGATCAAAATAAATGTAGCAACACTGAATGTGCATGAAAGCAGGATGCCACTGGCATGTATTCAGCATCATGGTTCAAAGCATTTTCTTTAGGTGGGTGATTTAGGCATTTCCTTTAGGTGGGTAATTTAGGTATTTCCTTTAGGTGGGTAATGTGGTAACAGTNTTTCTACTTTATAGCATGCCTGAAACACAGCACAGAAGGGCACCAGGATCACAGGTATTTACAACTAGGACCCTGGCAGTGTGGAATTGCCACTCTCAGCAAACCTGCCATTGATACCTGTGCAGGTAATCAGGGTCATAACCATGAGAATAGTTATTTTTCTTTATTTCTTGGTCACAGCTCCCAGCAAAGTAAGCTTCCCCCTGGGTTAACCTTAATAAAGAGTTAGAGAAGGAGAGGAAGGTTCTAAGCCCCACATCTCAGAAGAACATTTGTCAGCAGTTTTGGGGTCTGAGGAAGGAAAGACAGAAAAATGAATAGTTGGACTTCTTAAAAGTTTTGATTTGATATTCTTAGCATATCTTCAAATGACTCTCCAAAGAAGCTCTCTACCAAAACAGGAAATCCTAATATCTGCAGTGAAAAATAGAAGATAGCCTTTCATTTGGGCAATAGAAAATATGGGAACCACCAATGTTAGTGGATCAGTGGATCAAAATAAATGTAGCAACACTGAATGTGCATGAAAGCAGGATGCCACTGGCATGTATTCAGCATCATGGTTCAAAGCATTTTCTTTAGGTGGGTGATTTAGGCATTTCCTTTAGGTGGGTAATTTAGGTATTTCCTTTAGGTGGGTAATGTGGTAACAGTATGGGCAGAAGCAGAAACTTGAGGAATAGGACTTCCCTTTACCTTTGAAACAATGATTAAAAAAAAAAACCATGAAATTAAACAAATTAAGTGAAATGCTAAAAGACGCTTACTCCTTGGAAGGAAAGTTATGACAAAGTGATAAGTGAAATGCATGACAAACCCCAAAAATGCTAACAAATGTCCTTCTGAGATGTGGGGCTTAGAAGCCTCCTCTCCTTCTCTAACTCTTTATTAAGGTTAGCCTGGGGGAAGCTTACTTTGCTGAGAGCTGTGACCAAGGAATAAAGAAAACCTAGATGGCATATTAAAAAGCAGAGACACTACTTTGCCAACAAGGTCCGTCTAGTCAAGGCCATGGTTTTTCAGTGGTCATGTATGAATGTGAGAGTTGGACTATAAAGAAAGCTGAGTGCTGAAGAAGTGATGCTTTTGAACTGTGGTGTTGGAGAAGCCTCTTGAGAGTCCCTTGGACTGCAAGGAGATCCAACCATTCCATCCTAAAGGAGATCTGTCCTGGGTGTTCATTGGAAGGACTGATGCTGAAGCTGAAACTCCAATACTTTGGCCACCTGGTGCGAAGAGCTGACTCATTTGAAAAGACCTTGATGCTGGGAAAGAATGAGGGCAGGAGGAGAAGGGGACGACAGAGGATGAGATGGTTGGATGGCATCACCGACTCAATGGACATGGATTTGGGTGGACTCTGGGAGTTGGTGATGGACAGGGAGGCCTGGCGTGCTGCAGTTCATGGGGTTGCAAAGAGTCGGACATGACTGAGTGACTGAATTGAACTGAACTGAAATGAAATGCATGTATATAGACAGGCTTCCCTGGTGGATCAGTGGTAAAGAATTCACTTGCCAATGCAGGAGATGCAGTTTTGATCCCTGGGTTAGAAAGATCCCCTGGAGAAGGAAATTGCAACACATTCCAGTATTCTTGCTTGGGAAATCCCAGGGACAGAGGAGCTTGGTGAGCTACAGTCCATGGGGAGACAGACAGGACTGAGGGACTAAGCATGCAAAGAGAGATAAAAATGGAAATTTTGATGCTATCTCTTTCCACTGGAAATGTTTCAGTTGACATGTGGTAAGAGAGAGCAGGACNAAAAAAAAAAACCATGAAATTAAACAAATTAAGTGAAATGCTAAAAGACGCTTACTCCTTGGAAGGAAAGTTATGACAAAGTGATAAGTGAAATGCATGACAAACCCCAAAAATGCTAACAAATGTCCTTCTGAGATGTGGGGCTTAGAAGCCTCCTCTCCTTCTCTAACTCTTTATTAAGGTTAGCCTGGGGGAAGCTTACTTTGCTGAGAGCTGTGACCAAGGAATAAAGAAAACCTAGATGGCATATTAAAAAGCAGAGACACTACTTTGCCAACAAGGTCCGTCTAGTCAAGGCCATGGTTTTTCAGTGGTCATGTATGAATGTGAGAGTTGGACTATAAAGAAAGCTGAGTGCTGAAGAAGTGATGCTTTTGAACTGTGGTGTTGGAGAAGCCTCTTGAGAGTCCCTTGGACTGCAAGGAGATCCAACCATTCCATCCTAAAGGAGATCTGTCCTGGGTGTTCATTGGAAGGACTGATGCTGAAGCTGAAACTCCAATACTTTGGCCACCTGGTGCGAAGAGCTGACTCATTTGAAAAGACCTTGATGCTGGGAAAGAATGAGGGCAGGAGGAGAAGGGGACGACAGAGGATGAGATGGTTGGATGGCATCACCGACTCAATGGACATGGATTTGGGTGGACTCTGGGAGTTGGTGATGGACAGGGAGGCCTGGCGTGCTGCAGTTCATGGGGTTGCAAAGAGTCGGACATGACTGAGTGACTGAATTGAACTGAACTGAAATGAAATGCATGTATATAGACAGGCTTCCCTGGTGGATCAGTGGTAAAGAATTCACTTGCCAATGCAGGAGATGCAGTTTTGATCCCTGGGTTAGAAAGATCCCCTGGAGAAGGAAATTGCAACACATTCCAGTATTCTTGCTTGGGAAATCCCAGGGACAGAGGAGCTTGGTGAGCTACAGTCCATGGGGAGACAGACAGGACTGAGGGACTAAGCACGCAAAGAGAGATAAAAATGGAAATTTTGATGCTATCTCTTTCCACTGGAAATGTTTCAGTTGACATGTGGTAAGAGAGAGCAGGACCATGGATAGTTCTGCCCTTTTAGGGGCCATCACCTTGTGATTGACTGAATGGGGACTCCCGCATTCCCACATTATCTTATTTTCTCTTTAGTCTCTTCTATTATTTATGCTTTGATAGAATAATGGGGCATTGTCTTTTCTTCCTCTTTTGGCTGCCTGCCAGGCTATGGGGTAGTGAAGGAAAAAGAAACCAAAGCTTGGATTAGCTTGATGTCTAATATAAGGCAAGAGGCCACATCAGCTCTGCACTTGGAAACACATCCTCCAACCCCTAGCACTACAAAAATGTCAGCAGACAATTAAAGTCAGAGATGAAGTTTTAATTCCAAAGAAGTCCTTGTGAGGCAGCAAAATATATTTGAAAGCTTATATGGGATATGGAATAAGATACCACATGCATTAACTTGGGCAGGTAATATTCACTGAGCCTTAGGTACTATGAAATATGTTTAATTAAACTTACCTCATTAAATTTTGAGGATTTCAGTTATGTAGTAATACACTAGGAAAGTCACTCAAAATGTGCCATAAATGGTCCTTCAGCCCTGTATTTTCAAGTCGTTCAGTGGGGAGTCAATCTTTCCTTATGGGAACATTGATTTCAGAGAGAATATTGATTGAAAATAGAATTCAGTTAAAATTAAATTTCTTGAAAGATCCTCTTCCATATACTAAGAGATACTAATGAGAAGAGTTTTAGAAAGGCATATAACCATATTTCTTAGAGTTTTGAGGTTAAAGACTAGTCTTCTTTAGTCTTTTGCCAATTTAGGACTGTCTGTTTTTTTTTCCCCCTAAGACAGTAGGAGAATAGTAAAGCATTATATAAGGCAGAACTGACAAAGGATATTTGTGAATTTTAGACTTCCATATTGTCCTCATATTGTAAAAAAACTTCATGAAAATAGTCATGAGTTCCACAGTTGCAAAAGATAACTCTCTTGGTAAATTTCCAAGATCCATACAACCTGTATTTTGAGATTATAAATGTTTGGTTGGTGCTTACTTTCAGTTTGTGATAAGAAGTATGGTGGCCAAGGGTCTCTTAAATGTAACCAATCAGGAAATTATGGTTTTAATATACTTCTGAATAAGCTTGTGGCTACATCATGCTGCCTTACATTTTTTTATTATTCTCTGACTCTTTCAATTTTTCAGTAGTTCTTGTACTATAAAAAATGTAGGAGAGAATTTAAAACTCAAAAAGTAACATTTAACTTACTCCAGATATAAAAACAATGTTCAGAGAACATGATGGAGTGAAATGGAGCAAATAATTTTAAAAGTCATTGAATTATCTCTAGGGCTAGGTCTTTATGTTTCCTATTAAACATAGCTCAGATGGTGAAGAATCTGCCTGCAATGTAGGAGACTGGATTTCGATCCCTGGGTCAGGAAGATCCCTTCGAGAAGGGAATGACTACTCACTCCAGTATTCTTGCCTGGAGAATTCCATGGACAGAGCAGCCTGGTGGGCTACACAGTTCATGGGGTTTCAAAGAGTTGGACATGACTGAATGACCAATATTTTCACTTTTTTCACCTGTTAAACAACTAGATATGAACTGGGTTTAGTCAGTTAATACCTTTTGCCTGGAAACGACAGTTAATACCCAGCATGCATAGGAAATGATGAGTCATCCATTCTCACTATCAAAATATCTCAAAAAAAAATTTCCAGTGAGAAGTTATATGAATCAAAACATTACAGGAAGCATGAGCCCTTATTCTGCAATGAACATACCATATCACAACATCAAGCACAACTGCTAAGCATTTCCTGATGCAGTTTTCCATATTTAAAATAGATATAAAAATATGTATCTCACATGAATGGAATGGGGAGTTCCTGGTTTTTGCTTAGTCACTAGGTATGTTGTACTCAAATTCTACTTGGGCATAAAAGATTGTTTCTCTCATTTCTCTCTCCACTGACGTTAAATTGCCAATGCAAAGAACTAATTTAATTGTTGCTACAAGTTGTTTGCAATAATGTGTGACTCACTAAGACAGTTGACAGTATCATTTCACAGGAGGGTAAACACAGAGGTATATTTCTTTAGCTATCTGAGAAAAAAGTCTGAACCATATCTTTATTATTAAATTCTCTCATATCCATATAAAATGGTGATGAATTAAGCTAAACATAGAAACGAAACTCATATTGATTTGTAAAGGTGAAGTTACCTAGAAGAAAAGGAAGAAAGGGAGTATAGTGGACCCAAAAATAGACTTAAGAATTCTTAGCCTGAAAGCTCTTATTATGAATCTGCACTTACTCTGGGCATAAGTATTAACAATAACTCATATAGTAAAAATGCTTGCTTATCTCAGGGCAGTAAAAAGGAATAGCTAGTCAGGAATGTGAAGCACTTTCTAGGAGAAGGAAATGGCACCCACTCCAGTATTCTTGCCTGCAAAATCCCAAGGATAGAGGAGCCTGGCAGGCTACAGCCCTTGGGGTCGCAGAGTTGGACATGACTGAGTGAGTGCAAATGTGAAGCACCTAGCAAATCTGAAGAGTTCTGCAAAGTCTTAATAAAAACACTTTGATGCTTGGGGTAAAAATTGCAATTTATTATTTTGATTACCAATAATACTGACTCTAGCAAAGTTGGTGCACTTTTCAATTAATAATAGTTATTTAGACAAATGTTCAAGTCAGATGTAAAATAAGTACTTAATTAAATGAAGTACTTCAAAAGAAATGCATGCAGTCTTAGTCCTTAAACTAAAGACACTATGAAGCTAAATGTCCAGCATTTATTTACCCATGATTTTAATTCTGGGTTGCTGCTGCTGCTGCTAAGTCGCTTCAGTTGTGTCTGACCCTGTGTGACCCCAGAGACGGCAGCCCACCAGGCTCCCCCGTCCCTGGGATTCTCCAGGCAAGAACACTGGAGTGGGTTGCCGTTTCCTTCTCCAATGCATGAAAGTGAAAAGTGAAAGCGAAGTCACTCAGTCGTGTATGACTCCTAGCGACCCCATGGACTGCAGCCTACCAGGCTCCTCCGCCCTTGGGATTTGCCAGGCAAGAGTACTGGAGTGGGGTGCCATTACCTTCTCCATATGGTAATATCCAATGACATAACTTAAAACACAACAACCTCCCTGTTCTCCACACACAATATTTTTTTTCTATGTATAGAAAGACAAATAGTATATGATGAAATATTGGCAATCAGAGTAGGATGATTAAGGACACTGGAGAGCACCATGAATTTCACATTCATTTGATCATAATGTACAAGACTGCTGTTTATTTTTCAGTGTAATTTCAGGACACAGAGAAATTTTATTTTTATTCTTTAAGAAGTAAAATTACTTTGAAGTGCCCTAAATAAAAATTACTTTTCAGAAGCCCTAAATAAATAAAACCAAAATACTTTAGAGGCCAAGTTGTTAGATTTGTGAGCACCTCATTGTAGATTATAAAGGAAGGATAAGATTTTGATAGTCGGGAAACTTAGACACATAGAAGGAGAATTTTTAATAAGATAGATACTGCCTTTGGGAAACTGCATTTCCTTTCTTCTACATGGTACAGACAGTCTTCTAAACCTTCCACAGAAACCATGGGTACAAAGCAACAATGAAGAGTTTGTAGGTAAAATGTTCACTGAGAAAAAAACCCACATTTGTTATCAAGTGATAGTGTGGACTATTCAAGGCTGAGGACTGAAGTGCCAAGACTAGCTAGTGGCTCTGCCCTAGTGTGAGAGTGGACATGCATATCAACTACAATATACAATAGGAATGTGTTTCTGCCTCTCTGAAGAGAGAAAAAGTAAGGCGTAATGAGAAAAATAAGACTTAGGAATTAAACACAGATTCTAAAACACTATTGCCTTAAATAAAATATAATTTTGTCCCTTACAAGTGTATGATCTTAAGCAAGCCTTATAACCCTTCTCTGCCTTAGTTTTTTTCCAAAGTGAAATATGTATAATAAGATTATCTACTTCAAAGATGGACTGTGAGAACAAGGCAGAACTCAATGCATACTCATATTATGTGAGTTTAAAAACTCTAAGCTACTACGTTCCTTTGATGGCAGATCTGTTCAAATATTACTTCATTGAAATTTGTATCTGTAAAGAGTAGAATCATGGATCTGATTCAGTCTGTTTTTTCTTTTGATTTTAAGTTAACTCAGCCTGAGTTGTTGATAGGGGTTATATCAAAACATCAAGAAAATACAAAATAAAGTCCAAAGTTGCCACAAGCTACACACATTCCCTTGTAAAATTCAATTTCCTCATTTATAAGATATAGGGGATTGAAACTCATGATTGAAACCAAGGGTATGCCACAGAATCACTAGTGGAATTTTTATAAAATGCAATGCAAGAACCCCATCTCTGTCCAATTACATCTGAATCTAGGGTCAGAGCTGGGGCAATGAGGAGTACTAGGCACATGTGTATGTTAAGAATCTTCACTGTTAAGGGTGAAAGAAGGAGTAAAAAAGCATGCTTAAAACTCAACATTCAGAAAACTAAGATCATGGCCTCTGGTCCCATCACCCCATGGCAAATAGAAGGGGGAAAAGTGGAAACAGTGACAGATTTTATTTTCTTGGATTCCAAAATCACTATGGATGGTGACTGCAACCATGAAATTAAAAGATGCTGGATCCTTGGAAGCAAAGCTATGACAAACCTACACAGCATATTAAAAAGTGGAGATATCATTTTGCCAACAAAGGTCTGTATAGTCAAAGCCATGGCTTTTCCAATAGTCATGTACAGATGGGAGAGTTAGATCATAAAGAAGGTTGAGTGCTGAAGAATGATGCTTTTGAACTGTGGTGTTGGAGAAGACTCTTGAGAGTCCCTTGGACTGCAAGGAGGTTAAACTGGTCAATCCTAAAGGACATCAACCCTGAACATTCACTGAAAGGACTAATGCTGAAGCTAAAGCTCCAAGTGGGCCACCTGATGCAAAGAGCCAACTCACTGGAAAAGAACCTGATGCTTGGAAAGATTAAGGGCAGGAGAAACACAACAGAGGATGAAATGATTGAATGGCATTGCTGACTCAATGGACCTGAGTTTGAGCAAATTCCAGGAGACGGTGAAGGACAGGGAAGCCTAGCACGCTGCGGTCTACGTGGTCCACAGAGTTGGACACATTTGGCGACTGAACAACAACTGTTTATTGGATTTTCATTATAAAACACTATTAGATGATTTGTGAGGTTGACTCTATATGGATTATTGTATCATTCTAATAATCTTTAATCTAAACACCAGTTAGTCATTTTTAAAGTAATTTTATTACTTTAATCATTTTTTTTTCAAATTCAACACAACATAATGATGACTTTTTCCCTGAATTAGATCCTCCTATGAAATAAAGTGACCTAACTAGAATCTAAGAGGAGTAGTGACAGCAAGGCGGCTTGACCTCACCAACAATTTCACTGCTGGCCTGTCACTGTAAAGGCACTCGATGTCCCCATGGGATATACTAACCACTTTTAATTAATGTCCACAAACCTCTGTCAAACAGTTCAGAATGGCAGACTCCTAGGGACTATGTGCTTTTTAAAAATCTACCTATGCATTGAGAAAAATAAGATAATTCAATTTGGACTACTGACTGAGAAAAATAAGGGGACACATGTGAAATCACTCCAAGCCATGTCCTCAGTGTTGGTAGCCATGGTGAGCTGAAGACAAAACATCATCAGCCTGACTTTGGGCAATATGTCTTTCCTCTTAGAGAAATTTACATGCTCAGATGAAATAAACATAATGAACACATTGAATTTTCTCCCCGTGAAAGTCAATGAACAATGAAGATCTTTTTTCTTCAACTTACTTTGATTTCTTCACGTATAGCCAATAGACGACACCAGCAACTAGGGCAGCGAGGAGGAGACCAACAACAATTCCCACAATTAGTTTTGCCTGGTCATTAACCTTTTCTTTGTTTTCATCTACAACAAAGAAGAGAAGCCCATGCAATTACAGACAATGCCAAGCATTTCTGAAAAGAAGTCAATCTAGTTATTATTTCTGATTAAAAATGACCAAGGCTCACTACCAAGAGTAACATGCAAACTTGTGCTTCTAAAGGATTAAAATTTTAGCATTCTTACTATCTTGTCTCATTTGTTGTTTTAATTCAAATCAAAATGTGGCAGCTAGGAAAATTACTTATGGAATGACACTTTATAAATCTTGAGCAGATAGTCAAGGAAGAAGAGCCGGCAGCATAGTACCTACCACTTATCTCGTCTGCCTCATCGTGTTCTGGAATACTTACTGAAATGAAAAATGTTAATATGAAATTAAAAACAAAATTTGTTGATATATGAAAGTCACCTTTACCATTATAGTATGATGTAATAATACTCAAAAATAAAATATCTATTCTACAGCTGAGGGTAGAAAAATTTACATTTAATAAAGCATGAACTTCCATACAAAGAAATTCTTCTTGTTTTAAAGAAAAGATAGTAATTAAAACTGCAAAGGTAGTGATCTACCATAGAAAACTTCACGACTGACAAGCTATAGTATTAATCTGAAATCCATGTTAATTTTCCCACTATCTACCACCTTTTAATAGGATTTCTTTTTTTAGGAGAAACAAGTTGCAGTGCATGGAATCTACAGTGTAGTGTTTCTCAACTTCAGTTTTCCTGCCTCAGTGGAGGAGATTTTATTTGCATACTCTAGTGTCAGAAATTTGCCACTTAGAGACATTTTCAAAGTGGTAGGAGTGGTGGTTAAAACTGGGGACATCTCAGAGGTGAAGGTGCAATATATGTGATGCTTGTAAAAGCCCTCCAAATGACTAATAGCACTATGATCGTGGCCCATTTAAAGGATTGTCACCGTGGTGGATTATCATTTAATATTCGACTAAATAAATATTTTTCTATGAACATGGGCTTGCATCAGAATTTTCAGTGATGATTGTTAAAATGCAGATTCCTAGACCCCTCCTCATATCTACTATATTGGAATTTTAGGAGGTGCTCATTGACTTTGAAAATGATGGTATTAAANATCGTGGCCCATTTAAAGGATTGTCACCGTGGTGGATTATCATTTAATATTCGACTAAATAAATATTTTTCTATGAACATGGGCTTGCATCAGAATTTTCAGTGATGATTGTTAAAATGCAGATTCCTAGACCCCTCCTCATATCTACTATATTGGAATTTTAGGAGGTGCTCATTGACTTTGAAAATGATGGTATTAAATGTTGATCAAACCACTGCAAGGTCTATAAAGCCACTATTCAATGGATTAGAATTAAAAAGAGAGACTTGAGTTCAGGAAGAAAGGATAACTTCTCTTTTAGGTGGGACAAATCAATACTCACTGAATTGAATTCAGAGAAGTTAATGCTCCTATTTTAGAGTTAAATTCATTTGGTTCTTTACTCCTGTCAATCCAAAAGGCTTTAATATTCCAGTCATATTCTGTTAAGGGCCATTATCTTTAGAAAATTATTTTCTCCTAGCTTCAGCTAATTCCTAGGCAGTATCTCTCTATCTTGCTAAAATCACATAGAGGATTTCAACTGACTGAAGAATGAAAGTTTGGAGAGTCAGTTGGTATCCTGTCCAGATCTGAGTCTCAGTCTGGGCCAGCCCTGATTTAAGACTAACACAGCAATATAAAGAATTATAGAACTGAAGATGAGAGATAACTTCAACTTAAATAAAGAAGCAGCTATTGGTATGTATCCATTACCTTGATTTCAGCATTGACAGATTTTTTTCACTTTTTCTGAGATTAATCTCATTTGTTTGATATTTAACCTATGATTCAAATATGATATTCAAATACATCAAATTTTGAAACTAGATTTTTGGATTCCTGACATCAGTTTTACTACCAATTTGCTGAATGACTTTAAGCATGTGGCATTCCTTTACAAAATAAGAATAGGATAAATACCACAAAGAATTGAAATGCAAAATAACAGATTAAAGGGAATTAAAAATTTATTAAAATTAAAACTGTTAAAGAAATGTTTTCAGGTAATCTTTGAATCATCTGTACTCTGAACACAAAACATGGATTAAATAAGAGCAACATAGTCCTTATCCTCTGTTGAACTTGGAAATATTCCTGTGCAAGATAAAGTCTCTGATCCATAAAACATGAAATGATTTAACTGTCAAGACAAGGATTGTAAAGAATGGACACCAGGAAAAAAAGAAAAAAGAAGAACCTTATGACGATGATACCAAATGCAAAATAAATAAATAAAACTTACCATAATGCAGTACAGGAAGATGGAATTGAAGATTTTAAACTAATGAAGAATAACTTCAAATTTTCTTACTTTTTTTAATGCCAGAAATGAAATACTCACTAGCAGAGACATTCAAGGAGTTTACTGTTCTCTCCAGCTGGTTTTCTGCTGTGCAAGTTAATGTAACATTCTCTTCAGGGGAAATGATAATTTTACTATAATACCTGCCATTGATATATGGAGATTCCTCTGTCTGGAAAAAGAAAAGGAAAATGGCTTTAGAAATGGAAATGAGTTAAAAACACAGGAAAGAGTAACACTGAATGAAACAAGATAGGTGTGGTGCTCTGTGGCATTATCTGTAAGTTCATGGATGAGACCATTTCAGGTTTATAACTACATCAGAGAGGAAAAAGAATAGGGAATCCATACTTGGATTTCTCTTTATGTTTCTATTATTAATTTTAATAATTNTTAAATTGAACTAGAGAGCAAAAAAAGAATAGAGCAGAAACATCTCTACATCTCTACAATGTTTAGCATCTCTTTTGATGCTAAAAAAGAGATCTAAACGTTGTCAGCAATTCAAGTCTTTATTCTGAAATCAAGAGCCTTTTTGTCATCCTCAGGCATGTTCTCTTGCTTGTGTTCCATCACATATAACCAAATCAGGTAGCATTTCTTGTGTCCACTCCTTTAGGGACATTCCATACTTGAGTTATGCAAGTAAACATGCATCACCCATAGCTGAAAGAGCCAAAATTCACCATGTTCTGAAAAACTAGACTACATAAGTTGGACCCCAGTAGCCCACCTTCTCTAGACAGAGAAAGAGTGGACACTTTAAATTACAATTCTGGTTTATACATGCCTTCTCAGATTTCAACTGAGCCAAAAGCTGGGAAAAAGGGAACACAGAAGATTCAAATAATCAAATGGCTCATGTGGGTATTCCTGAGGAATCTTTAAGTGGCTCTACTGAGAAGAGGGACATGAAGACTGTTGTAGAGAGAATGGAATTAGCCAGTATGTCAGTAACCCAAGTTGACTGGCAATTTAATGGGATTACAGATCTGAATAGTTTGTGATAGCCAGACTCTCATATTTTATTTTTTTCAAAGAGAAAATTATTGGTAGTGTTCATACATTCTTAGCCTTTTACTACTGCAAACTAAAATGGTGTGACAAAGGTACAAATATTACTCTTTGGCTTTACATACAAGTTTGTTCCACAGAAATCATCCTAGATACTATATATTTAGCTAGCCTTACTTTGGCCCCAGTACACACAGATCAGACCATATGTTCACAGTGACTATGTTCTTCACTATTCCCCAGGGCCCAGTCTCAAGAAGAAATAACCCATAATGTGCATAAAAGTAAGCAAAGTGTAAGTGAGGCCATTTATACTGAGATATGAAAATTCAGGATGTAGGTAAATATATATCTTAATGTTTTAATGACCCAAATTTCAGGAATTAGTGACCATGGGATAATATCTAATTTATATATTTTTAAAATTTATTTTTAATTGGAGGATAATTGCTTTACAGTGCTGTGTTGGTTGCCGTGGTACAACAATGTGAATCAGCCTTAAGCATACATATATTGCCCCCACCTGAGACTTCCTCCTACCCCCCACCCTATGACACCCCTCTAGGTCATCACAGAGCACCCTACGCTATATAGCAGCTTCCCATGAGATAACTATTTTATACACGGTCATATACATATGTCAATACTACTCTCTTAATTTGTCCAGATACTGACCACAACAAAATAAGTCTTCCATGCTCCATGACCCTAGGATTTTAAATTTCTCTTTGAGCTATGGTCTTCCTTTGGGAAAATTAAGAAGTTAGCAAAAGCCTTCCTCTGAGGACATACTGTGAATTTTGTGTTGATAATAAGTTAGTTTACAGTTTAGGTACCTAAATAAAACCCTACATTGGACCAAGTACAACACACAACAAGAAGACAAATACTTGCTTGGTTTATGACACTTCCACTGCCAGTAATTGTCCACTGTATAGCTGGCTTCGGAAAACCTTCCACATGGCAGATTATTGTTTTAGACAGTCCACTAGGATCAGTTTTCTTTGTCATTTTGATTTGAGGTTTCCCTAAAAATATTACAATTAAAATAAGATGCTGAACTGAGATCATAAAAGAAACATATTAAATTCTCAAAGAAAATTTTGAATTGGTGCTCACGTATTTTATTACCTTCTACAATCAAAGTCAATGACTCTCTTTTCTTTAATCCTTCAACCTCTTGCAGAGCTGTTTCACAGACATAGTTTCCAGCATCCTGATAATGAAGACTAGAAAATGATGGGCTAGATCGAAGCTTGATGTTATCCTGATTAAATAAAAAGTTAATTATGTCACATGGCACACTTATAGCTTTCCATGTATTTATTATAATAATAATAAAGACTGAAGTTATTCTTCTGGGTCTAATGAAAATTTCTTTTCTTAACTTCAAATGCTTTCACAAATAGACTTCCTTTTTCCTCTGTACTTTTAGAGTTAGACAAATCAGAGTTTTATTTCAGACTCTTCCATTTACTAAATTTATATTTGGAACAAATTCATAAACTTCTGAGATTAAGCTTCCTTACTTGTAAATAGGGTAGTAATCTTACCATATTAAAGACAGTTATCAAGATACTGAATCTATTACAGAACAATTAAGACAAAAATGTTTTTTAAAGAAAACTTTTAAATGGCTTACTATACTAAAATTTCTACGAACAAAGAAAATGCAACATTTAACTTTGAAAATAATTTGATATATAGAAAATAACACTATTTACCAGGAATTGAAATGCTCCTAAGGCAACTAAACACAATCTTAAGATTATATGGTCTCTGTACACTATAATTTTTTTTTCCATTTCCATCAACTAACCAATAGCCAGGCAATATTGATCAGCACTACTGATATGAGTTATTCAATCAACAACAGTGAATGCAGCTTATGTGGAAACTGGTTTAACCAAGTAAACTTAGCTTCTCTAGTTCTGAGTAAAATACACCGTGAGTGTTCATATACCAAAAACCTATCAAGCCCTTTGACCATTAACTATCACAAACACATCATGTTAAGTATTCAGTCTATGGAGTGACATTTTAACTATCTAAGCAAATGAAATGTGATGAGGCTGTGTTTAAGAGAAAATGAAATAATAAACCGAGTTTTAAGAGTTAAGATAACAAGTAACAGAGGATCTGGCATGAAAAGAGATCAAAAACCAATAGAAAATAATTTACATTTGCATCTAAAAGAAACTGGAGCAGTACATTTCCCACAACTTTTTACAAAGATAATTCTTGTCAACCCCTATTTTAAGTGGTTTGATGTGTTTTTGTCAACTCATTACTGGTTAAGTGCTTCTGCTACATGTCACATTACAGGAATAAACAGACTGGGTGTATACTAGTTAAGGATTTAAGTGGAGGGAACATAGTAACAACCTTTCCCTTTGTTGATAAAGAAAGAAAGTGAAGTCGCTTAGTCATGTCCAACTCTTTGCGACCCCATGGACTATAGCCTACCAGGTTTCTCCATCCATGGGATTTTCCAGGCAAGAGTATTGGAGTGGGTTGCCATTGCCTTCTTCTTTTTTTTTTTTTAATTTTTGACACAGGGTTCAAACCCAGGTCTCCTACATTGTAGGCAGACATTTTACCATCTGAGCCACCAGGGAAGTCCTGGTGATAACCTTATCTATGTTGATAACCTTAGTTAATAACCTTATCTCAAATCACCAATTTCCAATCCTACTGATCTCACTAAAAAGATAACAGCAATGCTTGGGTCCTCAGATAATGACCTACATTTCAGATGATAAAAAGAACATAAGCACTCAGGACAGCATATTAAAAAGCAGAGACATTACTTTGCTGACAAAGGTCCATCTAGTCAAAGCTAGTAGTCATGTATGGATGTGAGAGTTCGACCATAAAGAAAGCTGAGCACTGAAGAATTAACACTTTTGAATTGTAGTGTTGGAGAAGACTCTTGAAGGTCCCTTGGACTACATGGAGATCCAACCAGTCAATTGTAAAGGAAATCAGTCCTGAATATTCATTGGAAGGACTGATGCTGAAGCTNTTGGATGTGAGAGTTGGACCATAAAGAAAGCTGACTACTGAAGAATTGATGCTTTTGAACTGTGGTGTTGGAGAAGAATCTTGAGAGTCCCTTGGACTGCAAGGAGATCCAACCAGTGCATCCTAAAGGAAATCAGTCCTGAATATTCATTGGAAGGACTGATGCTGAAGCTCCAGTATTTTGGCCACCTGATGTGAAGAACTGACTCATTTGAAAAGACTCTGATGCTGGGAAAGACTGAAGTGGGGAGAAGAAGGGGACAACAGAGGATGAGATGGTTGGATGGCATCACTGACTCAATGGTCATGAGTTTGGATAAACTCAGGGAGTTGGTGATGGACAGGGAGGCCTGGTGTGCTAAGGTCCATGGGGTCGCAGAGTCAGACACAGCTGAGCGACAGAACTAAACTGAACTGAAACACTCAGGAAATACAGACTAAGCTCCTAGTATGTTCCAGGTGTTCTACTGTGGCGCAGGGGTGAAAAGAGATCGCTACCATCAAGGAGCTACTAATCATGGAAGCCACATTCAGACACTTAAGGTCAGTCTCCAGAAAGACAGAAGGTTATGTGACTAAAGTGTGGTGTTTATGCTGGGTAAGGCCTGAACCTGAGCCTCTACTCTGTCATCTATGAACTCTCTGATTTCTCTCACTTCAAGTTCTTTCACATAATGTAGGGAACTAACCATTTTCTTGCATATTTCACAGGGTTGTTATAAACACACTAACAACATTATGGGTTAAAATACACTGGAAATTGCTAAAATATATAACTGTATATGTGTACGTGCCCAAATGCATGGGTATATGTGTATAATTATTTAGTAGATACACATAAATTAATGCCCCAAACTAAGTTTCAGAGCAACAATTACAGATGCCATAGTGATGTTGAGTACCTCTACATTTTATTGTAGTAATCTTTATTATTATATATAAAAAAGAGAGTATGAGTTTGGGTGTATAAACATATTACACATGAATATACAAGAGAAGCCTAAAAGGAGTCAGTTCAAAAGTGGAACATTACCAAGAATATTACTTACTTTCATCCACACCACAGTTGCATTCCTACTGGCAGATATTGTGCATGACACAGGCAGAGCATCTCCAATCTGCTTGGTCACCTCCCCACTTGGGTTTAAGGACAAATCCAAATCTGTGAAGCAGAAAAATATGCTTGAAATACAACTCCAGAAAGTAAGACAGTCAAAATATTTTTGGAGCAAAATATAGATGAAAGAAAGTAAAACTCCTGCTAACTCTACTTGAAATTCAAAAGTGATTTATGTGACTGAAATAACTCAAGTGTACAACAATCACTCTAGTTTTTCAAGCCAGCTTTGAGACCAGTTTGGACAAGTGCAAATGGTCAATTTAACTGATTATGCATTTATATGAAGTTAACATGATTGATGTTTTGAATGCATGTAAGTATTCATCTGGGTCTATCACCTTCAGAAAAAAATTCTTAAATCACTTCTGGAAGAAAATAAAGAAAGATGATGACTAAGTAAATATTATGAAAAGAATTGATAAGATATACCATAGGAGATCAAGTATATTTAGACAGCAGGTGATAAGCTAAAATATCATAAGGTGTTTACATATTATTCCTTCAGAGAGAACTGACTACAGTAGATAGATATATTTAAAAAATGCTATTCCATTTCTCATGCAGTTGAAATTTTAAATTTAAACATTTTCTTGTTGAAGGATAATTGCTTTATAGAATTTTGTTGTTCTCTGTCAAACTTCAACATGAATCAGCCATAGGTATACATATATCCCCTCCCTTTAGAACCTCCCTCCCATCTCCCACCCCATCCCATCCCCTGGGTTGATACAGAGATGCCGTTTGAGTTTCCCGAGCCATACAGCAAATCCCTGTTGGGATTTAAAATCTATTTTACATATGGTAATGTAAGTTTCCATGTTACTCTTACCATACATCTCATTCTCTCCTCCCCTCTCCCCAGGTCCATAAGTCTATTCTCTATGTCTATTTCTCCTTGTTGTCCTGAAAATAAATTCTTCAGTACCATTTTCCCAGATTCCGCATATATGCATTAGAATACGATATTTATCTTTCCTTTTCTGACTTACTTCACTCTGTATAATAGGCTCTAGGTTCATCCACCTCATTACCACTGGCTCAAATGCATTCCTTTCTATGGGTGAGTAATATTCCATTGTGTATATGCACCATAACTTCTTATCTATTCATCTGTCTAGGTAGCTTCCATGTTTTAGGTATTGTAAATAGTGCTGCAGTGAACAATGGGATACATGTGTCTTTCATTTTGGTTTCCTCAGGGTATATGCTTAGGAGTGGGATTGCTGGGTCATATGGTGGTTTTATTCCTAGTTTTTTAAGGAATCTCCAAACTGTCTTGCATAGTAGCTGTATCAATTTACATTCCCACCAACAGTGGAAGAGGGTTTTTCTCCACACACTTTCCAGCATTTACTGTTTGTAGACATTTTGATGATTGCCATTCTGACTGGTGTGAGGTGATATCTCATTGTAGTTTTGATTTGCATTTCTCTAATAACGAGTGATGTTGAGCATCTTTTCATGTGCTTGTTAGCCAACTGTATGTCTTCTTTGGAGAAATGTCTGTTTAGGTCTTTTTCCCACTTTTTGATTGGGTTGTTTGTTTTTCTGGTATTGAGTTGTGTGAGGTGCTAGTATATTTTGGAAATTAATCCTTTGTCAGTTATTTCATTTGCTATTATTTACTCCCATTCTGAAGGTTGTCTTTTCACCTTGCTTAGAGTTTCCTTTGCTGTGCAAAAGCTTTTAAGTTTAATCAGATTCCACTTGTTTACTTTTGTTTTTATTTCTGTTACTCTAGGAGGTGGGTCATAGAGGAGCTTGCTTTGATTTATGTCATCAATTGTTCTGCCTATATTTCCTCTAAGATTTTTATAGGTTCTGGTCTTACATTTAAGCCTTTAATCCATTTGGAGTTTATATTTGTGTATGGTGTTAAGAAATGTTCTAATTTCATTCTTTTATATGTAGCTGTCCAGTTTTCCCAGCACCATTTATTGAAGAGGCTGTTTTTGTGCCATTGTATGTTCTTGCCTTCTTTGTCAAAAATAAGGTACCCATAGGTGCATGAGTTTATTTCTTTGCTTTCTATCTTGTTCCATTGGTTTATATTTCTGTTTTAGTTACCAGTACCATGCTATCTTGATGACTGTAGCTTTGTAGTATATCTGAAGTCAGGAAGGTTGATTCCTCCAGCTCCATTCTTCTTTCTTAAGACTGCTTTGGTTATTTGGGGTCTTTTGTGTTTCCATATGAATCATGAACTATTTTGTTCTAGTTCTGTGAAACATGCCATTGGTAATTTCATAGGGATCACAATGAATCTGTAGATGGCATTTGGTAATATAGTCATTTTCACAATATTGATTCTTCCTACCCAGGAACAAGGAATATCTCTCCATCTGTTTATGTCACCTTTTATTTCTTTCATTAGTGTCTTATAATTTTCTGTGTACAGTTTGTCTCCTTCAGTAAGTTTATTCCTAGATATTTAGTTATTTTTGTTGCAATGGTGAATGGGATTGATTCCTTAATTTCTCTTTCTGATTTTTCATTGTTAATATATAGAAATCCAAGTGATTTCTGTGCATTGATTTTGTATCCTGCAACTTTGCTAAATTCACTGATTAGCTCTAGTACTTTTCTGATACTATCATTCGGGTTTTCTATGTAAAGTATCATGTCATCTGCAAATAGTAAGAGCTTTATTTCTTCTTTTCTGATCTGAATTCCTTTCTTTTTCTTCTCTGATTGCTGTAGCTAGGACTTACAGAGCTAAGTAGAACAACAGTGATAAAAGTGGACACCTTTGTCTTGTTCCTGATCTTAGGGGGAATGCTTTCAGCTTTTCACTATTGAGAATAATGTTCACTGTAGGCTTATCATATATGGCCTTTATTACGTTGAGGTAGGTTCCTTCTATGCCCATTTTTTGAAGAGTTTTAATAAATTGGTGCTCAATTTTGTCAAAGGCTCTTTCTGTATCTATTGAGATGATTGTATGGTTTTTATCTTTCAATTTGTTAATATGGTGTATCACATTGATTGATTTGTGTATACTGAAGAACATTTTCATCCCTGGAATAAACCCAACTTTCATCATGGTGTATGAGCTTTTTGATGTTTTGCTGAATTCTGTTTGCTAAAATTTTTTGAGGATTTTTGCACCTTGTTCATCAGTGATATTGGCCTGTAGGTTTTTTGTGTGGGTGTGTTGTCTTTCTCTGGTTTTGGTATTAGGGTAATGGTGGCCTCATAGAATCAGTTTGGAAGTGTTTCTTCCTTTGCAATTTTTGGAAAGAGTTTTAGGAGGATAGGCATTAGCTCTTCTCTATTTGATAGAATTCTCCTGTGAAGCCATCTGGTCCTGGGTTTTTGTTTTTTGGGAGATTTTTGATCACAGCTTCAATTTCAGTGCTTGTAATTGGGTTGTTCATAATTTCTATTTATTCCTGGTTCAGTCTTGGAAGATCAAACTATCCTAACAATCTGTCCATTTCTTCTAGGTTGTCTATTTTATTGCCACATAGGTATTCATAACAGTCTTTTATAATCCTTTGTATTTCTGCATTGTCTGTTGTAACCTCTCCTTTTTCACTTTTAATTGTGTTGTTTGATTCTTCTCTCTTTTTTTCTTGATGAGCCTGGCTAATGGTCTGTCAATTTTGTTTATCATCTCAATAAACCAGCTTTTAGTGTTATTAATCTTTACTACTGTTTCTTGTGTTTCTTTTTCTATTATTTCTTCTTGGATCTTTATGATTTCTTTCCTTCTACTAATTTTTGGATTTTTCTATTCTTCTTCCAGTTGTTTTAGGTGTAAAGTTAGGTTGTCTATTCAATGTTTTTCTTGTTTCTTGAGGTAGGATTATATTGCTATAAACTTCCCTCTTAGAACTGCTTTTGCTGTATCCCACAGGTTTTCAATTGTCATGTTTTCATTGTCATTTATTTCTAGACATTTTTTTATTTCCCATTTGATTTCTTCAGTAACCTGTTGGTTATTTAGGAATGTGTTGTTTGATCTCCATGTGTTTGTATTGCTTATACTTTTCTTCTTGTAATTGATGTCTATTCTATAGCATTGTGGTCAGAGAAAGTATCTGATGCAATTTCAACTTTCTTAAATTTACTGAGGCTTGATTTGTGACCCAAGATGTGGTCTGTCCCAGGGAATGGTCCATGTGCACTTGAGAAGGTGTATTCTTCTGCATCTGGATGGGATGTCCTGAAGATATCAATGAGATCCATCTCATCTAATGTATCATTTAAGACTTTTGTTTTCTTACTAATTTTCTGTTTTGATGAACTGTCCATTGGTGTGAGTGGAGGTATTAAAGTCTCCTATATTATTGAGTTATTGTTAATTTCTCCTTGTATGTCTGTTAGTATTTGTCTTATGTATTGAGGTGCTCCTATGTTGGATGAATATTTTCAATTGTTATGTCTTCCTCTTGGATTGATCCCTTGATCATTATGTAGTGTCCTTCCTTATCTCTTGTAATCTTCTTTATTTTAAGGTCTATTTTGTTGACATAAGGATTACTACTTCAGCTTTTTTATGCTTCCCATTTGCATGGAATATATTTTTCCACCCTCTGATTTTCAGTCTATATGTGTCTTTAGGCCTGAAGTGGGTTTCTTGTAGATAGCATATATATGAGTCATGTTTTATATCCATTAAGCCAGTCTGTGTCTTTTGGTTGGAGCATTTAATCCATTTACATTTAAAGTAATTACTGATATATATTCCTGTCACCTTTTTCTTAATTGTTTGGGGTTGATTTTATAGATCTTTTTTCTTCTGTTGTATTTCTTGACTATATAAGTCCCTTTAACATTCGTTGTTAAGCTGGTTTGGTGGTATTGAATTCTCTTAACTTTTGCTTCTCTGAAAAGCTTTTTAAATGAGATTTTTAATCAATTTTAAATGAGATTTTTGCTGGGTAAAGTAATCTTGGTTGTAAGATTTTTCCCTTTCAGTACTTTTAATATATCCTGTCATTCCCTTCTGGCCTGTAGAGTTTCTGCGGAAAGATCAGGTGTTAAGCATATGGGGTTTCCCTTGTATGTTACTTGTTGCTTCTTCCGTGCTGCTTTTAATATTCTTTCTTTTGTATTTAGTCTTTGTTAGTTTGATTAGTATGTGTCTTGGCATGTTTCAGCAGCAGCCTTTACTGTGGTGTGGTGGCTCAGAGGTTAAAGCATCTGCCTGCAATGCAGGAGACCTGGGTTCGATCCCTGGGTGGGAAANCTCAACATGTCAGCAAATTTGGAAAACTCAGTAGTGGCCACAGGACTGGAAAATGTTAGTTTTCATTCCAATCCCAAAGAGAGCAATACCAAAGAACATTAAAAAAAAAAAGATGCACATGAATATTTTGTTAGTACCACAAGTTGAAGAAATTTAGATAGAAGACAGAGGTTTATCACTGCCAACAGTTACAATTATTAGATCCGTTCAAGATTTTAACACTGTAGGGCAAATTTAATATTGTAGGGCAAAGGGTAACATCAGATATGCAGATGTTACCACTCTAATGGCAGGATCAAATCTGGGTTCACTCTGATGGTCTCTAGTATATCTATTGAAATCACATTATTTAAGAAAAATAGAGTGCAATTCATTTGAAAAGACAGCAGAGTTAGACTATGAGAAAAAGGCCTTTCAAATGAAGTTAGTAAAGAAGAATAAATTGACTTACAGTGAACTGTGATGGCTGCTGAGTCAATCATGGTTTTTTTGTCTACCAGGGAGCATTTATAGTCTCCTGTTGCATTGCGTTTCACATCTGTCAGTGTGTAAGTATTTGAACTTCTAATTCCTTCAGGCTGTCCCTTTTGATAGAGGTAAAAACATCAGATGATTATACTTGGTAGCTACAATAAGAACAGTTGTATTTGTTGATAAAAATGACATTTTTCTCAGATAGGAAAAAAAAGGAATGTGTTTCTTCAATTGGAAAAATGATATTAGATTTTGTATGATCTGAATCCTGGGAAAATAATTGATAATTTGATTCTAAGGAAATTGAGAAGGTAATTTACATTGTACTGATGGCATATATTTTGACATTATGGCTTGTGTTAAAGTAAATTAAAAAAATAGCTAATATTTTATTTTTACATTTATCTCTTAATTTGACAAAAAGATTTGAGAGAGCTTAAAAGAAAACATAACAGATATCAAATTAAAGAAAGAAAGCAAGTGGAGGGAAGGAGGAAGGAAGGAAGGAAGAGAGGAGAAAATAAATTTTTAAAAGAAAAAAGAACTAGTAACTAAGAATTAAAAAATATATTTTAAGTATTAAGAGTATATATTAACAAAAAACATAGTGACTGCTAAAACTAAGACACAAATTTGGCTCTGTAATCTCTGAAAATCAACGTAGAAACATAATTAGTTTAAAATTTTCATTTGCATATCAGGCAAAAACACTATGTCAATTTATTAGGATACATAGAATCATCTGTCAACATTTAAGTATAAAAGTGAAAGTGAAAAGTGTTCAGTTGCTCCGTCGTGTCCAACTCTTGGGGATCCCATGGACTGTAGGCTACCAGGTTCCTCTGCCCAGGGAATTTTCCAGGCAAGAATATTAGAGTGGGTTGACATTCCCTTCTCCAGGGGATCTTGACCCAGGAATTGAACCTGGGTCTCCTGCATTGCACATAGATTCTTTTCATCTGAGCCACTAGGAAAGCTCCTTAAAGTAAAAAAAAATCACTTACACTTGTCTTCTGAGTAATCAGTGGTTGATAGTCTTAAGTATTACTGAACAATGCAGTGAGTGGCATTATGAACAGACCCCTGCAGTGAACATAGTAAGAGTTGCATATGGCTTCTCCCAAAGGAAAGTTTTGTCAAACACAAGCCTGAGAAGGCTGTGGGAGAGCAAGCAAGTGTCCTCAGATGTAGTTCTCATCTAGTTTGGCTCCACAGCACTATGACATCTAGAACACAGCCAAATTATCCTCTAAGACATCACTTCTCTCAGTTCCAATACTGATAAAAGTTAAGAAAATAGCCCTTCATGACCATGTATGATGGTAAGATATAGCCCATTGCTTTCCTCTATCAAGCTAAATATAATGGGCAACACAAGTGTCCCTATATTGGAAATTCAGGGACGTGTTCAGAAACACCCTCTGTGTGGATTTAGATTCCACATCAAACCATTTGCTATCATCATTCTACATTTTATATTTGTCTGCTTATGAAGAGCAGATTCTTATAGTTTATTTGGATAATGAGACTTTGAGTTTCTACCTTTATGGTTTCCTATAATCAGCTCTTCTCCTCTTTGTCCCTGATTCCACTTAACATTGAATAAAAAAAGGCAAGAACACTGGCATATGCCAAAAAACTTTTAAAGAACATTCCACAGGTGTCTAGTGTCTCCAAGAATAACACCCTTTCTCACTTAAGCTGCCCGAGAACATACAATTCTTAATGTCAGCCAACTGCCAAACAATAGGACAGAATGATAGCAGTCTAGCTGAAGTAAAAATCCTGAATCACTTACTGGTAAGTAAAACAAAAACTCCTCAGGAGGAGGGTTACCGTTTCCCAAGCATTTAAGAGTGATATTGTCCCCTTCTTTGATGGCATTTTTTGATGGCAGCACTTGTATTGTCACCTGCTCTGTAGGATCTGCAAGAGTCACACACACAAGTTAACCATTTCATCAAGTACCACATTACTTTGTACATATGATGTAAGTGACTAAATTATACACAATCTTCTCAAGAAGCTAGTAATGGCAATTAATTAAATGTATCTTTTTATAGAAGGACTGAAGTTAATAGCTACTTGCTATAACAAGTACTAATCTTGGTTAGAGCAAACTACAAAGAAGCTCTGTTACATAAAAATCAATTTCTTCTTAGAAAAATGTCTTTACTTGAAATAGGAACGACCATAATTATTTTATGTGTAAAAGACCAGTAGGAACAATCTCATTATAAGGACATTTAACTATATTACACATATCTTACAGTTTGGAAAGATTGCTAGAAAAAGAGCTAAAACTATTAGGCACATCCACACTCATATTACACAATAATATCTTATATTAAATAAAAAGGGACATGAGTCAAATAATACCAGGAAGATTTTTGGTCTGCAGGAGACCAGATTTGCTTTCAGAAAGATGAATCCCATAAACAGAGCAAGATCCTTAATATAACACAATCAACAGAACTGTGAATGTATTGTAATTCTTTTCTGTTCATTGGAGCCAAGATGCAACTTTAAATTCCATTTTGGTCATTTTTAAGGAGAAAATAGGTCTAAAGGGTATTCTTTGGTCAAGGCTACTGCTCAACAGTAGAATGCTAAAGGAATTAAAAGCTGGATGCACAGTGGACCATATCTACCCAACAGGAAATCAAAGCAGGCAGTGTTGGCAGTTATAAATGACTCACTTTCTAATATATTCACTTGTTATGTAGCTGGTAATACAATGAACAATGAGTTTTGAAATCATATGATGTAAAGGTTTATTTTAGAGAGCCTTTTCCACAAGGCTTAATAACTACTGAGGCATGTGTCTATATTTCCAAACTGGCAGCACTAAAAATAATCCATCTATGAAGACTTACTTTGCTATTAGCTAATAAAGTGAGATGAATAAGCGGTATAGTTGTTTTTTCTTCTATCTCTTGCAATCATTTACTTGCCTTTCTAAGATTAAAGGCAGAAAAAAAAAAAAAAAAACCCAGAAGGGTTGTTATAGATTGCCTCTGACTTTTTTTCATGCTTGGGCATTTCTGAATATTTGCCCAGAAGGTTCTGAGGCTAAACAGTAATTGACTTAATGTACTTGTTCATTTTCCTGAATTTGCCTGAGGTAATTCCCTGACCAGTTCTCAGTACAGTGGGAAAGTAAATAAAGTTTGTCCCCCACTGGCCTTCCATTTCTAGGCCTCCCTCACTCATTCACATGGCCCTTCTCTGCCTGGTTTTGGTCTGTCTCACGTCACTGCAGCATATCTCTGACCAAAGCTGACATCAAAACAGCTAGGAATCATAATCAATCTGACTTTCTGCTTTATTTTAACCCTGCTTGTCTGTATCCCTTCTTCAATAGGCTCTGCTCTGTACTGGAGAGTTGAAGACCTAGACTGAGACGTTACATTAACACGTTGGAGTTTTGTAACACGTTGGAGTTTTAACAGTGGCTTTCTGGATGCCAGCTAATGTGCGTCCAACAAAATTAATGATCTCATACTCTCCCTTTGACTTTAAATTTTACTCTATTAGTAAATCATCAGTCTGCCAGTTACTCCGGGTTTCTCCTTTGTCCTCTTTTATCCACTCAATCACCCAATCTTAATGGCTAATCCTTATATTTTGCATCTGATTCTTCCCTTCTCTTCTCCCAACACTTCCTTAGTGAAGGCTCTAATTAATCTACATCTGAAACATTGCCACTAAACGTCATTTAGTTCCTCACCATAAGCCTTTCTCTTTTCAACTTCTTTATACATATTTTCTCTAAATCAGTTTTAGAAATAGTGCTTTGACTATTAAAATGATATTTAAAAGTCTTCATGCAAGGCTTGGGACTGATGGGCGAGGATGATCTGGAGGGATGGTGTGGGGAGGGGGAAGGGGGGGTCCGGATTGGGAACTCAGGTACACTTGAGGCTGATTTATGTCAATGTATGGCAAAATGAGTACAGTATTGTAAAGCAAAACAAACTAAAAAATAAAAATTAAAAAAAAATAAATAAAAGTCTTCATGCATTCCCAACAAGCAAAGATTGAAATAAAAATTTCTTAATCTGGTATCCACAACTGCTTTGAACTTACTTTGGATAAGAATCATATATCTCACTACTCCATATATACCCCTACATAATAACCAAAAGGGTCTATTCAATTTTTCTTTTTCTCATTTCTCCATTTATCTTGTTTATTCATTTGGTTAATACTTGTTTAGTTCAAGTACTAAGTGATGGAGTTACAAAGTTGAAAACAGCGATTCCCTATCTTTAGTGAACTCTCAGTTTATTTATGATGACATCAAACTTCTAAAGTAAGACTGTAACAACATTAAAACTGCCTAATTTGCATAAGCATAGCAATCACTGGTAGCTTATAGATTCATCAGATGAAGAAGTTTCCAGTAGGAGTTGACCCTGGAGCTAGGTTTTGAAAAATAAGATGTTTGCTGGATAATAAAGGTGACAGCATGACAGCATATGAATAGGAATGTACACAGTATTCTACAGGGGGGATCTGGGAAATAGAACAGATTACAGAAGGCAGTGAAGTGGTGAAGGTTGAGAAAGGAAAGGACCATGGCTATAGGAGACTCAAGGCATTTTGAAATTGAGAATGTAAACATCACCCTGAGAGATCTGGGGAGTTGCCTCAAGAGTTTTCATCACAGGAGTAACATGTTGTGTTTTAGAACTATATTTCTGGCAGCAGCTTGGAGGGCAGTTTTGGGTGAATAGACAGGAAAACTATTTTAGAAGCTGTTACAAAAATACCAGCAACGAGGAATGGTGGCATAATCTTCAGTTCAGTTCAGTTCAGTTCAGTCGCTCAGTCGTGTCTGACTCTTTGCGATCCCATGAATTTCAGCANTTTCAGTCTGAATTTGGCAATAAGAAGTTCAAGATCTGAGCCACAGTCAGCTCTTGGTCTTGTTTTTGCTGACTGTATAGAGCTTCTCCATCTTGGCTGCAAAGAATATAATCAATCTTATTTCAGTGTTGACCATCTGGTGATGTCCATGTGTAGAGTCTTCTCTCGTATTTCATTACAGGGGACTAGAACGCAAAAGTAGGAAGTCAAGAAAGACCTGGGGTAACAGGCAAATTTGGCCTTGGAATATGGAATGAAGCAGAGCAAAGCCTAAAAGAGTTTTGCCAAGAGAACGCACTGGTCATAGCAAACACCCTCTTCCAACAACACAAGAGAAGGCATAATCTTAGGCAATGTCAAAAGGGACAATTATATACACACAGATCAAAGAGATATACTGTGAATCAGATATACACAGATGAAAGAGGCAGATTCTATAAAACTTTGAAGATGAATTGATCACATTTCTTTTTCTTGAATGTATACTTCTGTACTTCTCATTTAGCTCCTCCTTCTCTTCTCTGNACCCTCTTCCAACAACACAAGAGAAGGCATAATCTTAGGCAATGTCAAAAGGGACAATTATATACACACAGATCAAAGAGATATACTGTGAATCAGATATACACAGATGAAAGAGGCAGATTCTATAAAACTTTGAAGATGAATTGATCACATTTCTTTTTCTTGAATGTATACTTCTGTACTTCTCATTTAGCTCCTCCTTCTCTTCTCTGAAATCATCCTGGAGCAATGAAAATCACTCAGTCATGTCCAACTCTTTGCCACCCCACGGACTATACAGTGTATGGAGTTATCCAGGCCAGAATACTGGAGTGAGTACCTGTTCCTGTCTCCAGGGGATCTTCCCAACCCAGGGATTGAACCTAGGTCTCTCGCATTGCAGTAGCAGCTGAGCCACCAGGGAAGCCCATGAATACTGGCATGGGTAGCCTATCCCTTCTCCAGAAGGGAAGCCTATCCCTTCTCCCTTCCTGACGCAAGAATCAACCCGGGGTCTCATACCTACTGGATTAGAAACTCTAGAGCCAGGTCCAGTAGTCTGTATTCTCAGAAGTCCTTCAGGGGATTCTGATGTACACTGATGTTTGAGGATCACTGTTCTTGGACACCTGAACTTTCAGGACTATTCACTGAGTCTCTGTGGCACTTACCAGTTGCAACGCTGCACTGACAATTTCCTTCTGATGCATATATCTTTTCTATTGGTGAAACCCCTTGAATGTCAGGACTATGTCCTAAATACTTTTGGGTCTTAGCTTTGAAGGCCAGCACTGCATACATTGTGCCTTCTCAAAAACTCTGCCAAATGTGCCCTGCACAGCCAGCCATAGTAAAATCATTTCTTTCTTATTTACCCAAGGACTTTTTCTGCCCGTCTATTTCCCCACACCTGATATTGACATATATTTTGTTATTTCTAAGCTGTTTCATTTTGTTCTTTTCTAATCCTTTTCACTCATCTTGATGTTCTTTCCTATCTTGTACTTCTGTACTTACACCAAGATAGTTTATTTCCAATTGAATATGTCTGAACAGAGTTCTGTTTCCACAAACAGAAATAATAGTTTGATTTTAGATAAGCTATACATGATGAAATCCTGTCAATCCTCGCTTTTAAATCAAGTTGAAACTTGTTTACAAAGTTTAAGGCAAAACATCTCATGATGGTTAGAGCAAGTGGAATTTCAGTTTTTCTCTTTATATAAGATTCTGTACTTTATGGAGCCCAAATTGAAATGTGGCTGATATAAAACTCTTTGAAAGTTTAATGGGCATTTCTACTCTTTCTCTCAAATAGATGTAGAAGTATTAGGTTATTCTACAACATATGACAGTATAATGGGAATTTCTAATTCATTAAAAATAGTAAAATATTCTGTATCATTCCCTGAAATATATCTTGTCTATATGCTTATTCGGAGAAGGCAATGGCACCCCACTCCAGTACTCTTGCCTGGAAAATCCTATGGACAGAGGAGCCTGATAGGCTGCAGTCCATGGGGTCGCTAAGAGTCAGATACGACTGAGCGACTTGACTTTCACTTTTCACTTTCATGCATTGGAGAAGGAAATGGCAACCCACTCCAGTGTTCTTGCCTGGAGAATCCCAGGGACGGGGGATCC
>SJYA01000050.1:421111-459743 GCA_006410615.1 Neotragus moschatus | reverse complement strand
AGAAGGAAATGGCAACCCACTCCAGTGTTCTTGCCTGGAGAATCCCAGGGACGGGGGAGCCTGGTGGGCTGCCATCCATGGGGTCGCACAGAGTTGGACACGACTGAAGCGACTTAGCAGCAGCAGCAGCATATGCTTATTAGGTAAAAATGATAATAGTACTTACTAACAAGCATTTAATGTGCTACTTATTGTGCTATTTTAGATTTTTCATTTCACTTAATCTCCATAATACCACCATGAGTTTAATATTATATTTTTCCTATTTCAAAATATGAAAACTGAGACAGAGTAGTTAAGCTTCTTTTCAAGAAATACATAGTAACTGACAGCAATGAAACTGGATTGCCAGCATCTTTGCTCTAAATCATATTATCTTNTGTGCTATTTTAGATTTTTCATTTCACTTAATCTCCATAATACCACCATGAGTTTAATATTATATTTTTCCTATTTCAAAATATGAAAACTGAGACAGAGTAGTTAAGCTTCTTTTCAAGAAATACATAGTAACTGACAGCAATGAAACTGGATTGCCAGCATCTTTGCTCTAAATCATATTATCTTGACTTCCATCTTATAGGAAGGAACACAGCATTGGAGAAAAGGATTCTAATCCAGTTGCTAAAGCTAATTTAGGGCAAGTCTCTGGGTCTCATTTTGCTGTTAAATAAAATAATGGACTTAGATCAGATAATCAAAAAAGTTCCTTTGTAGTCTAATATTCCAGGTTTTAAAATCTGTGGTGTAAAGTTAAAATACCTTGGAATTCAACATCCTATCTAACTTATGCAATTGATCACACTATTAAAATATTTCTCTTTACTAAAATGGAAATTCCATATCGAGCAAACCAATCAGTCATAAGTCTCTATTCATCTGTCATTCATTCAGAAAACCATCAGGAGAAGGCAATGGCAACCCACTACAGTACTTTTGCCTGGAAAATCCCATAGACAGAGGAGCCTGGTAGGCTGCAGTTCATGGGGTCATGAAGAGTCAGATGTGACTTAGTGACTTCACTTTCACTTTTCACTTTCATGCATTGGAGAAGGAAATGGCAACCCACTCCAGTATTACTGCCTGGAGAATCCCAGAGATGGGGGAGCCTGGTGGGCTGCCGTTTATGGTGTCGCACAGAGTTGGACACGACTGAAGCGACTTAGCAGCAGCAGCAGCAGCAGCAGCAGCAGCAGCAGCAAACCATCAGGCGGCATTCCGAACTCCTACAAAATCCATGACTATGTACCAGGGTTGAGAATTAACAGAAGAAATCAGACTAAGTTAGAGAATACAGAGGAGATGATTATAAATAACAAAGTAGAGATTGAAAGCTATCATAAGATGGATGAGCATTTATTCTATGGGTCTTGCAAAGATGAAGGTATTACTTGGGTACTATGGAACACGGATGGGAATTTGGAAATAGATTCCAAAGAGCTTATGAATTGGGACTTAAAACAACATTGGAACATTTTTTCTAATACATTAAAATTATATAATTATATTGAATTACTTACAGTAAATATCAAAAACTGCTTGTTCAGAGTAAACTGTTTTCTGGCCAGACGGTCCATAATATGTCACAGAGCAGGTGAATGGCATTTGTATGTCAGCCTTGGTTGTCTTGTACTCCAGGGATGAAGTCATGGTATAGAGCTGAGTTATTTGGTCCATTTGCTTTCTAAAAATTATGACCACCGCTGAAGAAAATAAAGAACACTAATGGTAGGATCTTTCATCGGAAAATCACAGCCCTTAATTAACTGTCATAGCAACTTTGAGAAGTGGTTTTGTCCTTCTTACTGCATTTAACAGGAGGGAAAATTGACATGTAGTGAGGTAGATGTCTTTTCAAAAGCATGAATCAGAGACATGGACAGAAATAGAACCCTGGGAATTTTATCTCCCACTCACTTTAATTAACTTCTAGAACATGACATATACAGAAATAATTTTCTCTGCTCTTGATTTTTCTGCACAAGGTCTAAAATGATGTTTTAAAAAATCCCTTACTGATTTAATGGATACTTAAGTAACAAAGAATATAGAGTCATAAACCANGAACCCTGGGAATTTTATCTCCCACTCACTTTAATTAACTTCTAGAACATGACATATACAGAAATAATTTTCTCTGCTCTTGATTTTTCTGCACAAGGTCTAAAATGATGTTTTAAAAAATCCCTTACTGATTTAATGGATAGTTAAGTAACAAAGAATATAGAGTCATAAACCAAAAGAGGGCAATGCATTTAGACTCAGGATAGTCTAAAGACTGCTTAGACAAGAGAAAGGCAAAACAAGTTTTCTGAATTTATTGCCCACTTCTTACTCACCTCCTTCAAGAGGCTGCAGAACTTTTCCATTCCTGTACCACGTGATGTTGCCATCTGGATAACTGTCTTTTGAAATGCACTCACCCAACTGCAATATAGAGAGGAAATATTACAACCTTGGTTCCATCAGGGTTTGTCCATTTGAAAGCCCCAGACTTCTCAAGGGATTCCCCAACTAAGGATGGAATGAATGCACTCTTACATAAAAACAATGTCTTGTATTTAAAATTATAGTCTTGCCCATTTTAAAATGTGCAGTAGATGCTGCCACCATTAATAAAATCACATTCATTTAAAAGCATTACCCAAGTCATTTTGACAGTATTCATTTTTAACATTAACTAAATAACATAACTGCATTAACATTGGCTATTACCATGGTTGATAGATCTTCATTTGAAAGAATCATTAACGGTGTTAAAATGAGGCTGCCTCTTCAACTTCATGCTACATTTCAGATGACATATACTCACCACGAACTGTAATCCTCATCACTGTACTTCACATGTGTTTTTAATATTTGTGTCTGTCTGTGCATGCACATACATGCTCAGCCATGTACAATTCTTTGCAACCCTGTGGACTGTAGCCTGCCAGGCTCCTCTGTCCATGGGATTCTCCAGGCAAGAATACTGGAAATGGAGTAGGTTGTCATTTCCTTCTCCAGTTTTTAATATTTAGTGTTTATCAAATAATATTATGCAGTCAACTTTAATCAGATTCAAAGAATTTTGAACTTGGTTTTTCCTCCAATAAAGGAAATTTGGGCTATTTTAATTAGCGAAAATGAGATTATGAATCAAGCGATGTGCTCATATACGGAACTCCAGTTTTGTCCTTGAAGAAGGAAATGGCAATCCACTCCAGTGTTTTTGTCTGGAGAATCCCAGTGATGGGGGAGCCTGGTGAGCTGCCGTCTATGGAGTTGCAGAGTCGACACAACTAAAGCTACTTAGCAGCAGCAGTAGCAGCAGCAGCAGTTTTGTCCTTCCTTCAAATCTCTGCTAATATGATTGCACAAGTCTGATCTTATACCTTTACTTCAACTTTTCAATGGTTTGTCAGTAAGATAGAGACCAAACATTATACATGACAGAAGGTTTGTCATAATCCAGCCTCTCTTAACTCTCGAGATTTACCTCTTATTGGACTCTCTTGAGCACTGGCTGAGCACCCAAAATTCCAGCAGTGCAAATAATGTGTTTCCCAACCTTGCCATTTCCTTTCACATGGTATTATTTCATACTGTTGGAAAGCTCTTTCTGTCTGTGGTGTGCAGAAAATGTACTCATCTACCATGACTTCGTTAAACATTCAGTTCATTCAAACAAGAAAGATTTATGCTTTTTTAAAAAAGAAACTCTCATCTCCCTCTCCTCCCTTCAGAAATAACCATACCTTCCTCTGTCTCCTTTCTACCTTGTGCAGACTTTCTAACTGGTGCCTGGAACACTGGCAACTCCACAGAGCAAAGTCTATCTTATTTGTCCTGGCATCTGAGGACAAGAAAAGGCATTCAACAATAGGCTAAGGAGAGGCAATCAATCAAAAATAAGTTCTTACCTTTTTAAGCTTGTCTGTCTCAAGAAATGGGGCTTTGTTTACAATTTCAGGTTTAGATGGTTGCTCTAAAGTTAAACAGAGAAATATTTTAAGTGCATGTGGAAGAAGAAAATGGACATTTGTGATTTGGTTTACAGAAAAATAATTAATTTACTCAAAGTAGGAAAATAAGCAACACAATAAAGTTTTCCCATATAATCTATAATTAAGAAATCTGGTTAGCTACCCATCCCAGATATTTGGTTTATTACATTAAATATTATTTTAAATGCTTAGTACTCCTGTGAATAAAATATTGGTAACATTTTCTGGATGCTTTATAAACAGTGCATATGGTTTAGATGGTAACAGAGGTTAATGTATTAAAGAGGATATATTATCTGCAATTGATTACCATGTGCACTTTCTATTTATCAAAAATTTCCAGCTCTTTAGATGAAAACTGCAGTTCACATGAATTTGAATCACAGGGGCTCTTATTTAAAAAACAGATTTCTGAGCTCTACCAGGCCAACTGAATCATATCTAGGGGAAATCCTATAAACCTACTTTTAGAACAAGTTCCACTGGGGATTTTGGGGCACAGTGTAGTTTAAGAATCACTGCTCTAAAGTCAAGGGAAATATATAGTGGTTAAGGGATACAGAAGCTCAAGTTTCCTATTATCTCAAACCTTGTCTTTTAAGTGAAGTTATATTATGAAACTATAAATGTGAGAAAATCTTTCACATTTGGAACCTAAGATAATGGACAAAGGCATTTTCAATAGAGGAAGTTTTATAAGCATATATTCTAATAGAGGCTTTGGGAAAAACTGATTACAAATTGGATCAACATGGTATTATTTAAACTTATTTTAGTCTAGCCTTTAGTTGTCTATCATTGATGGATTTTTTTNATGGCTGCAATTACCATCTGCAGTGATTTTGGAGCCCCCCAAATAAAGTCTGACACTGTTTCCACTGTTTCCCCATTTATTTCCCATGAAGTGATGGGATTGGATGCCATGATCTTTGTTTTCTGAATGTTGAGCTTTAAGAGTATCAGTTAGAGGACCATAAAAGAGGATGTGTACTATTTTAGCAAAACTGCATATTGATTCCAAAGTGTTTAAAAAAGCTTTATGTGAATTACATCTTAATATGATTCATGGATTCATAACTAAGTATAGAATTGAAAGGAAAAGTCATGTTACAAATTTATTAGCATTACTAAAATAATTTTGTCAAGGTTTTCACAGCCAGGTGAGGATGAAGTGATGAACACAAAACTACTTTATATCACCCACAATGCACTAGAGTTATTCTCAAAAGCCACCCAGAGGACAGCTCAATTTGATATGGGAGGAGAGCAAGAAGAGGCAGGTGCACTGGCTACAGTTAGTCACAGATGCTTCTCTCAGTATTTTCTTGACAATCATCTCTTGATGTACCTTAAGTAATCATCATGAGCATGAAATTATAGTTTATTTTCCTTATGAGATGGGAAAAAGTATTATTTTTTACATTTAAAGGATCAAAATGAAATATACAGAGTAAATCTCATTTGTTGAAAGGGTTATTTTCTGCTTCTTTCATTTAAGAAAAGAAGTGACTTGCAGTTGAAGTTGAATAATTTTCACGGGGAGGGTTGGAAGAGGGATGTTCAGTTCTGATAAATATTGAGCACAGTGTCCAAAGGAAAGCTCTAAAATAACACTGTGATGTCAACCATTACTAGGAGAAGAACTGGCTGGTCCAGGTAGATACCAGACTCAAAGTCACAGAAATAGTCTTCCTTTTAACACCACACACACCAGTGCAGAAGATTAGGCTGGATTGTGATTTTCAAAGACTTTTTCGTGCTCAAGGCCTTCTCTCATTTTTTTCCCCCTGAACAAAATATCATGAAAAACTTTGAAACACNTGTCAACCATTACTAGGAGAAGAACTGGCTGGTCCAGGTAGACATCAGACTCAAAGTCACAGAAATAGTCTTCCTTTTAACACCACACACACCAGTGCAGAAGATTAGGCTGGATTGTGATTTTCAAAGACTTTTTCGTGCTCAAGGCCTTCTCTCATTTTTTTCCCCCTGAACAAAATATCATGAAAAACTTTGAAACACTGAGTGACTAGAATTCTAGTTAATCAAGTAGAAGCAGCTCCTCACTTTCCTCAGACTTATTCATTAGCTCTTCAAGAGAATCGTAGGAACAGAGTGAGAAAATCAATCAACCTAATCTGAAGTACTCACTTATAGATGAGGGGAGACTCACAACCCCTTGCCTTGACTGGTGATCACTTGTCCAAGGTCTGAAATTAGTAGCAGATCTAACAAAGCTAGATCTCCTGATGACCAGTTCAGTGATTTTCCTATTATACCACTGACAGCCATTCAGCCATTTGGCTCTCTGGGCACGCATTCAACCTCTAAGACTTTTTTGCACAATCAGAACAATGAATCTTTGGGAGAACTTTTAAAGGTTTGCTCTGGCTAAGGGATAGTTTTATGAACTTCAAATGTATATTAAATGCAAACAGTCTGATTTTAGTGCCATTCAACTACCAAACAAACAAAAATGCCTTATTAGTGGTGACAAAGCATGGGACTTATTTTGGATCTGGTCTGCTTTACCGGCATGATTTCTTACATGAGAGATATAGCTTAGAACTGAATAAACAAACCTTCATCAGAGTAATAAAGTCATCAGTCATGGCCTCTAGTTTGGACGAAAACAGTTTGACTTTGCTCATGAGGCAGGCATTCTGCAGCAAGCTGATTTGGGATTAGCTCACGTTAACCACACTCATTCTGTGGTACACAATGCATGTTGCTAGGTGACTCGACAGAAGGAAACAGAGGACTGATTGATGAGCCTAGTAACTCTTAAGTGACTGCAATATGTACATGCACAGAATGAAAGCCTCCATGTCACAGCTGCTATTTGCTTCACAAATAACGATCCAAAGTAAATTCATTATTTTTTTAAAAAGCAAAGTACCTATATGCTCTTGCAAACTCTTTCTTTACCATGAGCTGTGCTGTTTATTTAACTGGACTTGGAGGGTTCCACAGTTTCTAGTATAAAACCCCATTTTCAAAAATGTATAACTCATCTATTTAAATTCTCCCTGGCCCAGAGCCTGGAATGCAAATTCTGTTTCTGAGAATCACTTTGTTTTCAACAACATTCAAAAGAGAAGGGGGGTAGCCAGAGTTGATGGTATGCAGGGTGTGAGTTTGTTTTTACAATCATAGATATCCCTTGTATTCCAAAGCAGCTTACAAATTTTATCGAATTAAGCCAACTGAATTTCTAGGCATTTAAAAAATTATATTCTGAAAATGGAACAACCTGGATTTTCTCAACTTTCTTGTAGATTGTCTTGATATTGGTAATTTTAACATAATAACAAAAAATGTGACAACGACATCAATACACATAATCTTTAGTGATGTGATTTAATCTCTGTACCTACTGCAGTACATTCCTCTATACTTATATTTATGATGTCATGGCCTAATTAAAAGATCTTGGATGCTCTGTTTAGAAAAAGTGTTTCTAGCAGTGCAAAATTCATCTTCCTAATAACATAAAAGTAAAATAAAAGGAAAGAAAAAAATACATGGGACTTTGGCAAATATAGGATGGAGATTATTTGGGGTGTTTACTAGAAGGGGGCATAACTGAGAAACACTTGGTACTTGGTTTGATCCATAAAATAATTGAGTTGACTTGATGGTTTCTGGAAAGTGCCTTCTAAGCTGAAAGGTAATCAACTGAAACATGTAATATGCTTTTACATGGTTCTTCTGGAGAACAAAGGCTTCTTTGATAGTATAAGCACTCTTTGAATCATTGTCGTGAGCCCAAAGGAGCTTTGAAGTCCATATAAATGCTTAAGGGACCGTCCTACTTAGTTGCATGGGCTATTACAAAAGAAACAGGAAAAATCCAAGGTTACTTGCTGTAATAGCAAGTCCCTCTGGGTTTCTTTCTTCCCTGTTTATTTTAATAATTTCTAGGTACTGTCAAGTTATCAGAAAACAGTGGAAAAAACTGAAAAGTAAGACCTTCTTGCCTAATTAAAAAAAGATTGGTATTCTGCAACCTTTGAGACCTATTTTTCTCCCTGTAATTTCTAAGATATGATGTAATAAAGGTGGGATATTTTACTTAAATATTAAAAGATAAAACATTTTAATTAGAACTTCTCAAGTCATTTATTTGCAGAGCTATTTGCACCCTCACATTAACTACATAGTATCATTAGCCAAAGTAACCTACAGTAATTATTCCAAGCTTCTTTACAACTTTTTCTCCTTCCAATCCTACTCTACTTCCTCCCCCAGATGGATTCCACATACACCTTCAGAGTGTGGTGAACTTCTTTATTTTATGGCAATTTTCTAAACCATTTGAACACTCTCAGAACGTAAATCAACAAGCATTAAGCACTTAAGGTCAGAATGTGTGTGTGTACACACACATATACATAAACATTATACATATACAGAAAACTTAGGTCTTCTGCTTGCATTTTGTTATTGTTATACATCGAAATGGCAATTTTATATGGTTTAGCATAATGCATATTTATGTATGCAATGATATGCATGAATATGTATATCAAAAATGTTCAAATTTTTCCATAACATTGTACAGAAAATCCCAATGAACTTTCTGGCCAACCCAATATTATGTATCTATGTATGTATCTATCACATAATATTTATTTGTACATGTCAGTGAAAGTAAAAGTTCACAGGCTAGTTTTTATTTAACAGTACTTCATATCATAGGAAATTATATCCAACAAAACAAGAGAATATTCTTTTATTCCCTCACTGCAAATAAAATAATATTCTGTTTCTTTGCTAGGTAAAATTCTTATTTGAATTTCAGGTTTTTGTTTTTCTCATTGACAGTATGCATGAGCAGAATGAAAATCTCTAGAAGTCCTCTTACGTGATACCTGCTACGCTACAGGTATCACTACAGAGAGTGTAAAAGTACAGGAGACACTACAGAGAGTTCAGCCTTATTTCTAAAGAACATTTTCTAGGACCAATCATCAATCCCACTTAGCAGTTACATTCGGACTACTTACTGAACACCTTGACTACTGTAGGAGCCTCATACACGTTGTCCTCAGTTACTAGCATGCACACAAATCTCTTTTCATCACTGATCTTTGCATTACTGATAGAGAGGGTGTAGTTTTCTGAGAGGTTCAATCTGTCTTTGTATTCTGGTACATCGTCGTACTGCACACTTTTCTTTGTAGAGGACCTGAAGGCAATAAATACTGGGGAACCATCGGGCTTTTCCTAAAAGTTAAAGTAACAATACATTAAAAAACAGGCATATTTAGACATTTCAGAATTATAGTCAGAGCAACACAATTTTCTTGGTCATGTTATTCATCAAAATTTGTAGTTCTGTCCAAGAAGAATAATTTTGGATATGAGCCTCACATAAATGTTTGGTTACAGAGGATCACTCTTCATAAGGGAAAAGCTTTAAGTTCTTTTACAGGTATAAGTAAGTATACAAACATGAAAGGATGGAGCTTAAGGGATCCCAGCGTTTCTTGCATCTGAAGGACAGAATTGGTATGTTTTGAAATTGACAAGGGTTGGCCTTATGTCTAATATAAAAGAAAAATAGGTGAAAACAAATGTGTTCTGTGTTATGCTACAAAAGGATTTTTCAGCTAAGTATCACAGCAACATACACTTGAGCTGCAAACACTCATTTACAAATCCTAGGCAATTATATTTAGCATGCTCATTACTTTAATCCATATACTTTATGTGCCCACACTTTCCAGTTTCAGTCAGAACTGACACAGCTGACCTTTACACATAACATAGTTTAATGAATCTTCATGGAAGAACAGTATATTTGCCCTTGCAAAAGGATCATGTCTATTAAAGCAATAGAATCCAATTAATCACTGAAACCCATGGTTTTGCTATCTGAGTCATAAAACTTAGCTCAGAGGGCTTTCATATAAAAACTTATTATCAAAATAAAATATAATCTGGCATATAGACTTATGTCAAGGGCACTGAGATATATAATTCATTTCTTCCTTTGCTCTCACAAGCATTCTTTTGCCTAATAACAATAATCAAAAATAAGGGCCAATCTATCTTCTCCTTGGGGCTTCCCAGGTGGTGCTAGTGGTAAAGAATCTGCCTGCAATGCAGGAACCACAGGAGATGTGAGTTTGATCCCTGAGTCGGCAATATCCCTTGGAGGAGGGCNATATAATTCATTTCTTCCTTTGCTCTCACAAGCATTCTTTTGCCTAATAACAATAATCAAAAATAAGGGCCAATCTATCTTCTCCTTGGGGCTTCCCAGGTGGTGCTAGTGGTAAAGAATCTGCCTGCAATGCAGGAACCACAGGAGATGTGAGTTTGATCCCTGAGTCGGCAATATCCCTTGGAGGAGGGCATGGCAACCCACTCCAGTACTCTTGCCTGGAGAATCCCATGGACAGAGGAGTCTGGCAGGCTACAGTCCACGGGGTTGCAAAGTATTGGACACGACTGAGCAGCTGAGCACACGTGTGTACTCTCTTCTACTAAACTCACAAGGTCTTGAAGAAAAAATATAATAAGACATTTTAAAGTGTACGACCAATTTCAAGGTGTTAAGTAACATTTAAAAAATTATTTTATTTACTACTGTTATGAACTCAATGCTTGTGACCCTCCCAAAGTTGTATGTCTTAGCCCTAACGCCCAGTGTGGAGATGATTCGGTTTAGATGAGGTCTTGGGGATGGTACCCTCACGATGGAATTAGTGCCCTTATAAGAAGAGGATGAAGCACAAGCACTCTCTCTCTCTCAATGAGAACACAAAGAAGAGGTCCTGTGAGCGCATAGCAAGTGGCAGGTGTTGGCAAATTGGGAATAGGGCCCTGTTCAAGAACTGAAACAGCTGGCACCTTGATTTTGGACTCTGAGAAATAAACATCTGTTTATTTAAACTACCAGTCTGTGGTAGTTTGTTATTGCAGCCCAAGGTGACTAAGACAATTACTAAGCTAAGATTGGAGTTCAAAAGGTTCAGTTGGTTGAATATCTGAATACATCAGTAACAGTCTCTTTAAATCTTTTAATATTGCTACAGGTTTACAGCAAATCCTTGTACTAAATCATTTCTTCATTAAGAAAAATATGTTAGACCAGTATCTTAAATTTCTATAGTTGTTCACTCGTGCAAGAAATGACAGTTATTACAGTTTGAGCACTTAACTATAAGCCAGGGTACTTTCTTTGGGCTTCCCGTGCATTAATAGATTTAATACTCATAACAACCCTGTAAATTACACATAATACTGGCCTCATTTATAGACAATGGAGACAGAGGTTGGTTAAATAACTGGTCCAGGGCCCCAGCCAGTGTATCTCAGCAGGGCCAAGACTGGAGCTTCACAGCCTGGCTCCATTATGACTACATTATATCACTCTTGACAGCCTTAGCTGCTGCTTCTGTACCAGGCACAGAGGTGGATGCTGGTGAAGAAGTAGTGGGAGTAGGGTATGATCTACTCCCACAGAGGAGGGATGATCTCCATTCACAGGGAGATTACCGTGCAGCAAGAGAGAAATGAATCCATCTTTCCTCTGGGTTTGCTCCCTTTCACTCTTTCCAAATCTGCTTTTTGTCTTTCAGGGTACATTAAATTAGAGGTTGTATACTGCATCTGGGAATCAAGACTGCTTTCAGAGCATATGGCACTTCAAATATAGCTCATCAGTTTATTGCTGAAGCTTTTTATTTCATTTACAGTTTGAAACCTGCCATTATTGTTTGTTTTCACTGCCATTGTGCCAGTTCAGTTTAGGTGAAAGTTATTCCCTGGGCATCAGAAATGTCGATCATCACAGAAGTTTTTCACCATTGGATTTCATTTATGTTAGCACTAAGATTGACTCTAGGTGGTAGCCTCTAAGACCCTTGGGATTTTAGGATTGTGAATAGACTTTGTCCTTATGGGCCTTAACTTTGTATTTCCATTTTTATACAGAACCAGAAATAGTTAAAAATTACCCAGGGTGAGCTGGATATTAGCAGGAGGGAACAGGGAAGTGCTATGCCACCTTATCTTCTTCTGCCTTCACCTGCCCTATTACAGACTGTGTTTAGAACTCAGTGGTACCATACTCACAACAGTTTACACTTTTCACGCAATTACCATGTGCCAAGTACTAGGTAAGTATTCTTATATGAATTACTTCATGTAACCTTCACAACAGTGTAAGGAAGATTATCATTATCATCTCATTTTTTTTTTTTGGACGATAAAGTGGGGATTAATTCACTTGTCTGGAATTCTATAGCGAGTACATGATAGATTATGTCAGTCTGACTTCAGAACCTGTACTTTAAGAGATTGTGTTTCACTATCCCTTGGATGCAACTATGCACATTTCTATTCTGTGGAACATTTGTTATTGCAGATATCTGAGAGAAAAAGTTGTGTGGTTCAATAAACCTAAGAAATGAATGAACTCAGACAATTCATCACATAGCCGTATATAGGAAAGGCTCTGAGAAGTATTACAATAAAACAGTTTTCAAAAATGATTAGACCATCAAATCCTTTTCCTATTCAAATATCTTTTAACATTTCAAGGACCTAGGGAAAATTTGCCAATTGTTTTCAATGAAACATATGTCCTATGTTCAAACTTGCAAACTACTGTGTCTTATGTGATCTAGCACTGGGAAATGGTGACACACAGACACTTTTTGTTGGTTTTGGTAAATAGATTGAGGTATTTTATTGGTCCAAGTTTTCCAGCCTTTCCACTTCACCTACTAGGATAGCTATCCTGCATTTCNAATATCTTTTAACATTTCAAGGACCTAGGGAAAATTTGCCAATTGTTTTCAATGAAACATATGTCCTATGTTCAAACTTGCAAACTACTGTGTCTTATGTGATCTAGCACTGGGAAATGGTGACACACAGACACTTTTTGTTGGTTTTGGTAAATAGATTGAGGTATTTTATTGGTCCAAGTTTTCCAGCCTTTCCACTTCACCTACTAGGATAGCTATCCTGCATTTCCAACCTTGATACCTGAGAAAATATGATTTTGCTATCTGTAAGAAATGAATGGATGAGATGGTTGGATGATATCATCAGTTCGATGGACATGAGTTTGAGCAAGCTCCGGGAGTTGGTGATGGACAGGGGAGCCTGATGTGGTGTCCATGGGGTTGCAAAGAGTCAGACACGACTGAATGACTAGACTGAACTGAAAAAAATGAATAAAATCAGCAATGTTAAATTTTAAAAGGAGCTACCACATCAACTGAATTGTAAGACCAAGTATCAGAAATAGGTGTTTTCAGTGAACACTTGAATGCTCTGGTTACTCGTACATCTTGCCTTTAAAGTAACCACAACAAACAAAATATGAGTATGTAGAGAATGGCAACCATTTTCCTCTAAGCTCTGTCCTATACTCCTTGAGTTTATTCTGGAATTCTCCCATTTCTTTTGCTTTGAACACTTCAGGGTGACTCTTTCAGACTAATTTGAGCTAAGAATGATCTGTTTATTGGCTTTATTTTAAAATAGCATTTGTTATGTAAGGAATTATTCTTCTGATATACTCAACATATTAATTTCATCTTCTTACATTTATACCCACAGTTGAATATTACCATTATGTTATTTGAAATTCACATTTACTCACAGAATGAATTTTCTTTAAAAGACTAGAGGCAACTAACCAAGTCCTAGATAGGTCACACTTACATATTTCCATTTGCCAAACATGAGATTCTGAGGTACATCAACTCGGCAAGGCATGATAATGGTATCTCCATATGCTGAGTTTACAGTATACCATCCAAGACCTTTAAAGGAAAGGAACAAAAGAGAGACAGAAGAGTTCAAATATTCTCTTGAAGCAGCAAAGCAAATAACTTCAGTAGTACAAGTCTTAGTGAAGGTTTTGTATTATAATTTTATCCTAAATGAAATTTGTTATTTCATTAAATTATGCAGTTAGAAAATATTTCCTATTCAAATATCAACAGCTCTTATTTAGCTACTAAGCCTTTGAATGTCATATGATTCAGATTCATAAACCTCAATTTTACCAGGGAATAGATAAGTGCATGGGTGCATGGTAAGTCACTTCAGTTGTGTCTGATTCTTTGCGGCCCTGTGGTATGTGGCCTGCCAGGCTCCTCTGTCCATGGAATTCTCCAGGAAAGAATACTGGATTGGGTTGCCAGGCCCTCCTCCCAGGAATCTTCATGACGTGGGGATAGAGCCTGCATCTCCTGCGGCTCCTTTATTGTAGGTGGATTCTTTACCACTGAGCCCCGTATAAATAAGTAGTATTCACCCACTGGTGAAGCCCCGTATAAATAAGTAGTATATGCCAAAGGAACCATATAGCATCTGGGATTTATTTTCACCTTCAACTGTATTATATAAGGAGAAAATTCACTGTATTTCATAGAAACATAAGACTACACAAAGAGATCAAAATGCTTAAATTTTTTAAAACAGGGTTCAAATATGTTTGTGTTTTTTATTTGAAAATACTCTTAAATTTAACTTCTGGAAAATTGCAAAAGCTATCAAAAACTAAAATAAGCCCACAACTGAATCTTAATTATAAGTGGCAAAATGAGCATGAAAGTGTCCTGCTTTACTGTAGTAATGGTTAAAGTACTAGTTTTCATTTTAACTATACACAAAATATTAACATGATAAGAATCTGTAGGGAATTCCCAGGCAGTCCAGTGGTTAGAACTTTGCACTTTCACTACTAGAGTGAGGGTTCAATCCCAGGTAGGGGAGACAAGATCCTGCAAGCAAGGAGAGAGCAAAAAGGAAAAGATTTGTAGTATGAAATGCCTTCATGAAATGATTACACTGCTTTTTTAGTAGACAATCTAACTTGTTACTAAAGTACAAAAAAATTCCTTATCAATACTTTATTGAAAAAATTACAAATTATAACTAATTGAATTATCAATAATTTCCATATTTTTCATAGATATGTAACATACTATTCAAATTTGTGACATTTAAAGAAACATAGGCATTTAACTTGGCAATAATATAGTATTTAGGAAATCTAGCAGATCTTTTTACCTTACTTTATTTACAATTGTCTTTAAGATTAGATATATTTACAATTATTTCATTGTATTAAATGATTTAATATCTATTAAGATATCTCACTAGGCTTCCCTAGTGGCTCAGATGGTAAAGCGTCTATCTGCAATGCACGAGACCCGTGTTCGATCCCTGGGTTGGGAAGATCCCCTGGAGAAGGAAATAGCCCAAACCAGTATTCTTGCCTGGAAAATCCCATGGACCGCGGAGCCTGGTAGGCTACCGTCCATGGGGTATCAAAGAGTCGGACGCGACTGGGCGACTTCACTTAAGATAACCTCATAATGGGATGCAGCGTGTGAAGGGGCTAACTAAATTGAAGAGAAAGACAAACGATATTTTGTCCACCAGGTGGTGCTAAAGTGCAAAGCTAAGGCAATCTACAATACATTAAAAAGACCATCTTATGACTTTCTGAACAAACAAGACAGGGTGCATACTGTCTTCACTGTTACTCATCAGTCACAACCTGTACAAAAATTTCATATTAACCTTAGTAAAGAAAAGGAATTCTGTCAACTGAGAAAGGTACTTTCCTTTAAAGCAATTTTGCTCCAGTGAACAAAAACATTACAGAGAACACAAATTTTCACAAAAATAAACCACACAACTACTTTTCAGGATTTTTAACATCGTTAAAATGAAGAATACAAAGTATAGTATAAGCCATAGAATGTGTTTTTAACTTGCTATTAGAGACAAAATTTAACTAAAACTTTCATTACGTATTATTTTATAATGAAAAATTTAATTTTTTCATCAATAATTTTCAATTGTTTAATGTCAATCATATTGTGATTTAAATTTCTTTTTACAATAAATCATTGAAGAGCATAAGACTATAAATGAAGAAATGGTCTCTTTAGCTTTATTAAAATAAAAATTGTAAGGATTTAGACATGTGGTTGGAGACAAGCAAACTTCTGGCAGTTAAGAAACTGCTTTATTTCACAAAGTAGAACTAGGTTTTGTACAATACATTGGCTCCTAAATGTGGAACTTGTATCATGTATTTTAGGATCTGTTAAAGGACTGTACACAGGGTCTTCCAAGCCATGGAAACAATTCTGTGATTTAGTATTTTTTTTTCATGACTATATAGCAAGTCACTTGAATATGTAATGACTCTAGAAGGTTAGAAAGTTGTGAATCTCTTCCTTAAAAGACATGCATGTCTAATTATTTTCTGTATAATAAAAACATCTTCTTTTGACAACTAATGGTGTTCCCATGGTCGGTCCAGGAGTGAAAACAGATTACAGGGCTTAGGTACCCATGAGGTGATCCTTTGCTAGGTAAAGGGAAATAAAAAATGCCTTTTCCAAAAAATGTAATGCTCTGCTCTATCTTACAGACCATTTTTCTTTCCTCTTCTCTATAAAGCTTCAATATACAGCAAACTTTATAATTGATTTAAAATTTTAACATGTTATGATTTTATAATTGAAATTAAACTGATGTGAATTTCAAGTACATAATGTATTAGCATGATGAAAGCACAATTACAGCAGGGAAGGGAACACATTTTTTTTAACCGCAGTATCCCAGGAATAATTTCTGGCACTTAATGGGCATCTAATAAGATAATTTTTCCTTTGAATCTTGTGTAGTCCTTTCCACTTTAGCTATCAAATTGCATCTTTAAAATCAAGGAGGCATTGACAACACTGGAACTTCCAAAATTCTTATTCCTGTCACCTACTGTAAAGGCTGTCATGTACTGTCATCAATGTTTAGGGAACATGGATTTGAGCTTGAATGGCATGCTCTTACTTGAAGAGAAACAAACACAAATTTGATGTTTTTATGAGTTTATGGATGAAACTACAGGAAAGAACATTTCTTCCTTCCCTTTCAAGAGAAATAAAGGACTGTTTGTACTCCATGATTTGCAAAAGTTCCAAAGAAATACCTGTGATGACCATAAAACAGAGTTGTTTTTTAAAGTATTTGCAAAGTTATGGATTGAGTCTTTTACTGACAGCTTGATATCCAAAATTAGCCATGACAGGACTTCCCAGAAACATAGAGCAATAAGACATTTGACAAGAATGAGCACGGTAGGTAAAAGAACAAGAGAGAAGACAGCAAAGCCCTGGTCCACAGACTGAGGGCAGAATGAGTGATAATCATTTGGAAGGGATCAGGAGCCACAATCACAATGATTTTAGAAATAATTTTCAAGTTTGCCATATTCGTCAACTTTCCTCTTCAGGTAGGAGTATAATGGCTCCCAGGTTCATCTGAAAGAAAGACTTGTACATGTGGGAGAGCTAATATTGTTAACCCTCTAGGGATAAAGTAGCTATAAAGATTACTATGATTTCATGATACATTGGCTTCCTGACACCTGTAGGGCATCTCAGTCTTTGAGATGAAGTGCCAGGTAGACCCAAAGCACCCGTCGACACAAATAATTCTGTTTATACTTTTCATGGAAGCAAGAGATTTTATCTTTGAATTTCCAAGTCTGAATTAAATTTAGCTTACTAGAATCCCCCTGCAATTACTTCCCTGTAATATTAGTTTGTTAAACTATTCATGGTTTCGTAGTCTAGAGATTATTGGATATTATTGCAAATATAGAATATCTATGATGTCCTTTCTCAAAGAGACTAAATCGAAAATATAGAAGGAAATGTGTGTGTGCACAAGGGTTTGCATTTCTGTTCTATACATGTTATGTCTATATGTACATGTCAGAAGATACTTTAAATTGGGCTAAAGCACCTTCTGTATTAAATGTGTTCTAAAAATTTAGTGTAATGTTATTCATTATTATTACTGTTGCTATCAAAATGTCATGACATAGAATAAAACATAAATATGTGCTATGCTTGAATAGCATTCAACCCACTCCAGTGTTCTTGCCTGGAGAATCCCAGGGACGGGGGAGCTTGGTGGGCTTCCATCTATGGGGTCGCACAGAGTTGGACACAACTGAAGTGACTCAGCAGCAGCAGCAGTTATTTAGTCATTTTTATGAAGAGTTATTAGCTACAGATAAAGAACTATAGAACTAGAAAGGTGACATAGGAGAATTCAGTGAGAAAAAAATAAGACAAGCACAGACCAAGAAAAATCTCTTGACCAAATAATTTCACATATAGAATTCTCAGGCAAGTGATCATAAAATACAAGATAATTATAGTTATGCATTTTATACAGCTAATAATTTTAAAAGGCACTAAAAGAGACTCTGGAAACCTTTTGAAGTCAGGTGAATGCTTTATATTTATAATTAAAATAATAAAACTGTAATAATTTGGGCCATATTGGTGAGAATTTCTTTTTCTGTGTAGAGTAATTCTTAAGGATGGTCAGCGTTTGAGTAATCATTCCCTTTGCATTGTTGACAAATAGCCATCTACATTGAGGTCACTTAAAAGTCGGAATCTGCTACCATATTTCAAGCGGAAGCGCAGCAAATAATACAGAATAGTATAAGACCAAAATTCATCAGAGTCTGTTTTACATGCTGTAATTTAGTGTGGTTAATTATTTTTAATTGCACTGATACTTTGAAAGCATCATCATCCTTAAAAGCATTTTTTTTTTCTTTTAGCTCTGTAGCTCTGGTCGGTGCCATAGAAGGGTAAATCATTTTACAATGGGCTCAGAGCTTATGACATAAAAACTAAATTCCAGTTCTACAGAAATGTTATAGAAATTTATTTGTGCAAAAGAACTGTTGGGGGAGGAAGTAGGTAAAAATGAGAGTTATCCTTAGAAATTAATTCATACGTATTTGACTAATTTTGACAAACATGCCAGTGTCCCTATTTGCTTTATTAATGAATTAAGATATGTACAATTCTAATTAAAACAGGTAGTGTTTGTTAATTTCATCACTGTTGACATTTGGGACTGAATAAATCTTTACTGTGGGGGGCTATCCTACATAATTCTAGCAGCACCCCTGTCTCTGCCCCTCAGATATCAATAGCAGCTTCTCAGTAAGACAACAGGAAAATCTTCAATCATGGCAAATGTCCCTGGGAGGCAAAACTGCCCCCAGAAATCCCAACTAGTTAAGAACTACTGGTTTAGACCTTCATTCATTTAATAAAACTGTGGTTTCCATAAAGGGATCATTGTTGTAAAATAAAATCTTAGTGTAGGACTAAATAATCACTGAATATGAATGAAGGGATGGAGGAAGCAATTGCACATAATAACATCTATCAAATTGGTTTTCTTTCACAGAAATATATTATATTAAACTATGATAGGAGGATTGATTTCTGACTTTGAAACATTGGGATCCAATCCAATCTAAGAAATTACAAAAAATCTATTTCATAGAAATCTACTTCATATTTTCATTATAATGAAACACAAATTGTATCTACTATATATCTTTCTAAAGTATAAATATCACATTTATCTTATTTGATATGATAGAAGATTAAGCTGATGTCTTTAAAGAGTCTTCCAAACCTGATTTTATGATTCAATGATACATAATTATATCTCATAATTCCTCTCATAAACTACTATATTAAACAAGAGCTTAAAATCTTTGTCAAGGTCATGTAATATACAACGAGTAAGATTTCTGTGTGTGTGTGTGTGCATGTGCATGTGTGATATGAGTTCTTGTAATTCCCAAATAATTTGGTTGCATGGAGATGGGAGAGGACATCTGAGGGAATCCAATGTCACTTTGTGAAACTGAGAAAACAGTTATGCAGCACCCTTTTTCTTGTCCAATTTCCCTTCATAAATGTGGCCACATGGGGGGGTCAAGTTGGGTCTTTGCTGAATCAGAATTAGGAATACAGTTTTTCAAAGTTTACTTTCTACATTGCCTTTTATAAGTATCATATATTATAATGTAGGTAGAGTTGTGCAATGCCTACATATCAGAAAAATAGTAATTGTTCCTTTCTTTTCCTCTCATCAGTTGCTACAATTTTAGATATGCATTGTGTGCATACGTGCTTCAGTCACATCTGACTCCTTGCGACTCTTTGTAGTGTAGCCTGCCGGCTCCTTTGTCCATGGAATTTTCCAGGCAAGAACACTGGGGTGGGTAACCATTCCCTTCTCCAGGGGATCTTTCCAATGCAGGGAGTGAACTCACATATCTTGCATCTCCACCATTGCAGATGGATTCTTTACCACTGAGCCATTGAGGAAGCCCCATAAATGCATTATATTATGTCTTTTAGATAAATGGTTAGGCTACTGTGCAATCACATTCAGATGAAAAAAATCTTTTTACTAAATTATAAAATACTGCTAGCATTTAGGAATACACTATAATATATGTGTACTTTTTTTACTTCCAAGTTTGGCATGTTATAATGCTCAAAATATTTATCTTTTTAGTGGAGTATAGGTCAATTTAATAATCCACATTATATCACAGAAGGGATATCTAGAAAAACAATACAATTAAAAAAAATATAGTAACAAGTTTGCATTACTGTGCTGAAAATTACCTTCTCAATTTACCATGTGAAAATAAAAGTGAAAGTTACTCAGTTGTGTCTGACTCTTTGTGATCCCATGGACTGTATAGTCCATGGAATTCTCCAGGCTAGAATACTGGAGTGGTTAGCCTTTCCCTTCTTCAGGGGATCTTCCCAACCCACAGATGGAACCCTGGTCTCCCACATTGCAGGCGGATTCTTTACCTGCTGAGCCACAAGGGAAGCCCAAGAATATTGGAGTGAGTAGCCTATACCATGCCTCATTATATAAATATCCTAAGCATATAATGATCTATAAGCTTGATGAGTCACACTTATTTCCACTTAGTTTAGGTTTTACTTCATCTCTGCTTCATTTTTTATCATTGTTCCTTGGGATCATCTGCTTTGACTGAATTCCTACATATTCTTCAAGGCCCATCTCAAAAAATCACCCATTTATGCATTAAACAAGCATCAAGTGTTTACTGAACACCTACTACAATCAACACCTACTACTACTACAAGCACTTAATGAACACCTACTACAGTCAACACCTACTACTACTATCAGGGCTTCCCTGATAGCTCAGTTAGTAAAGAATTCTCCTGCAATGCAGGAGACCCTGGTTCAATTCCTGGGTTGGGAAGATCCCCTGGAGAAGGGATAGGCTATCCACTCCAGTATTGTTGGGCTTCCTTTGTGGTTCAGTTGGTAAACAATCCGCCTGCGATATAGGAGACTGGGGTTCGATCCCTGGTTTGGGAAGATCCCCATTTTTTATTATAGTAATTTTGACAAATTATATCTTCGATCCTCATAAGGAACATGTCCTAAAACTGGCAGTTTACTCAAATTCATAAATGCACATAAAATTTTCTTAATAAAATGCAATAAACTGTTACTTTTTTTTTTTAACTTTTTATTTCACCATCAACACCAGCATTTGGATTTCATTTGGTGTCACTTTTAAATTATAAAGCAAAAATTTTACTTAGAAATGATTTAATAGCAACAGAAATGATTTAATTTATGGACTTTTTCTTACTTTTTGTGAAATGCCTCAGGAATTTTACACCAGCAAAATACAAACTCTACTGTACTGGTTAGAATTTCTTAACTTGGGATCCATAAATGGACTTTATGATATCTATGAATCCTCTACAGTCATTTTTTAAAAAACTCAAATTGTAGTATACTAAAGCATTTCTTTTTAAAGAAATAGAATTCAGAACTTTTATTAGATTGTCAAAGTTTGCCTTGAATTAAAAAATAAAATATTTAAGGTTCATTCTAAATTGAATAGAACTTATGGAAGCATAATTTCATGGTATCTATCAAATTTTAAAATGCAAATACCCTTTGATCTAGTAATTATACCATTGAGGATCTAGCCTACAAAAAGTTTTTGCACAAGTGCATGATTGTATATAAAGGTAACACATAATTATTTTGAATACTAAACAACTAAGGAAACTAATGTTCATTAAAACAGAAATATAAGCTAAAGGGTGTATCTACACAATGCTCTCCATGAACCCACTGAAACAAACAGGCAAAAACACTGTTTTCCTTTTCGTCTGTATATATTTCGGTATTTATTCTTTATCATTCATTTATTGTCTACTGAGTGCTTGCTTTGTGCCAAGGGCTATCTAGGGTAGGCAATTCACATTGACAAAAGGAAAATACCCTATACTCAGAATTTAAATTATATATATATACACGAAGTTTAATTTCTTTTCAAAAGAGGGAGAAATTATCAGTTTAATTTATCCACTATGCTGCAACCTATTTGAAGGAAAAACCTACATTGCCCTCACTTTGAAATTCATCGCAGCACCATGAAGTTTGCAGGTGCTCAATAATAATGGGTAAAATAAAGCCCCATTGCAGTGCACTGAAAGGAACTCTATCAGATCATATTCTTACAGCCCTTAATTTTTAGTCTTCATTTAACATTTCAGAAAACCATATACTATTCTTTGGGATTCTAGGGAATCTGGGAAGGTGGGGATAAAGCAGATACTGAAGTAATTAGAATTCAGTATCTTAGCATTGTCCCCCACAAAAAAGCTATTGTGTTTTAAAAATATTTTTAATGGAATAAAACATACATTCAAAACAGTGCGCTGACCTAGATTTACATTTGAAATGTCAGCAAGAGCATCAGGATTTAGGGTTTCTTTAACAGTTCTCTTCACATTCTTTGTTCTGAAGATGAGACTAGGGTTTCTAAAAATTTGTTTCACAGGGGAGCTGTGTGTCACCAAGTCCTCATTCCTCAGTGATGAGTTTTTGACTGGACTATACAGTCTCTGTAAACACTGGTCCCTTTGTGGGGACAAACTCAAATAAAAATACTTAAAAACACTTCATGCTCTATGGCGAGACAGGGGGAAGGCAGGAAGAATACATTGAACCAGAAATTTAAAATTTGTATATGAAAATAACAATCTTTTATATTTTATTTTAAAATGGGTTTTCATAGTAAAGGAGACCAAAGAAAAGAAAGTTTAATCATGTTTCCCTTTATATATTCTACAGTTTACACATTATAATAATTACAAATATTTATGTAACTAATAATTTATGTAAGTTGAAATTCATAAGGTTGACTATTTTCTACTATCATGCTTCTGTCCTAATTATCTAGGACTTGATGCTATGTCATTAAGGAATTAATTAATCAATACAATGAAAAGAATCAGTGAAATATTATTTTCCTTTTGTTTCTCTCCCCCAATTCAATTTGCTGCATTAATTCTTGCATTGTCTCTATTCAGATCCTGAGGACTTCATTTGGGAACTAGCTTAACTAAAGAGGTAGGTAGAAGAAATCCCTATTTGAGTACTGCCCCATATTAGATGCAAAGGAAAGATGAAAACATTTATGCTCCAAGTTTAACTAAGTGTATCAGTTCTATTTGAATACTGAAAAGTTACATTTTCCTGTGCATTTTCCCACGTAAGTTGTATTGAGATTGTGAATATGACAATTATTTTAGCCAAGACAATAACTGTATTGTATTCACGAAAACGCTATCAACAGGAAAGCAGGCACAACGCTTCACAAAAGACCTTAAGTGCATCATCTGAAGTAATGGAAACTTTTGGAATTTAGTGTAGAGTCTGTCTCCAGAAAGAGTTCATAGTTATTGTGACATTATTAAATTTGTTGCCTGCAAATAATTTAATGCCATGACAACAAAAAGACCTCTTGATTTGAGGTAATCAAAGCTGTCCTTGATAACACTCTCCAACTCCCAAACAACAAATTCCTAATAGCTTTTACATTTCTCAAATGTCTCAGAAAAACCATATCATAAGTATTTTTAGCCAATAAGATCATCGTTTTCAGAGAGCTTCTGTTAATAATAGCTTGTGCTAATTTTATTGCTTTAGCATTTAAAGTAATATTCAATAGCATTAGAGAATTGTACCCAATAATTGAGGTAATGAATTATAGAGGGGATAGCAAATAAATTGTCAGGGCTCCTGAATGAGCAGAGTAGTAAACTTTTGCTTCCTAACTGGTTGAATGATCTTGTCCAGGATGCCTGCTTCTGGAATATTCCTGGTTCAGTATTTAACTAGGCTCTGAAAAATGTTTACATAGGTTGAAATAGCTTTTTGCTCTTTTCTTCACATGAATCCCAATTAGCACTGCCTATGTCTCCTGAGGATATAGATTTGTACAATCAAACATGGTAAGTAATAAAGGTTAAAAAGCTGTTTAATAGATTTCCCCACATATTTCGTGAAGATTGCTGGCTGATTTCCAGGACTTAGATTCGTGTAAATTCCATGCTTTTAAATTGGCAACTTTCCACAGGGGTTGTAATATAAGTTAAGGTCATAACAAGAAAATGATGGCTTTGTATGGCATTTGCCCTTTTTTAAGAACTAAACTCAGCTTACTATGAAATCTAGTTTTCTAGTTCTGATGAGGAAGAAGAAATAGAAACATTTGTCCAATATAGTTTTTGAAAGCAATTAAGACCAAAGGAAAGATAAAGTTTTCTTTAAAAAATTTAAAAGTAATACAAATGGTTGCATAATAGGAAATCAACATAATCTACTACATAAAAATGAAATCATCCTCCAGTCTTAAGAGGTTTTGTGTTGCTTCAAGGACAGGTAAGTATAGAGAATGGTACCCACTGTAGCTTGTCTACAGCACAAGTTCAGTGGTATTGCTCTGAAATGCATGAACCTAGACAATATTAACAATAACTTTGATATATTCCACTTTCCCTGACAGTCATTACTCTTAATTGATGAGTGGGAGGAAAAGTGGGAAAGAGAACAAGATAATTTAGGAAGGCAATGAGTAGAAATGAGAAATATAGGAAGTTGTATTGAAAGGTAGTTTTAATCTTTTCTAAGGATATCAGAATGGGGAAATGCTTTTAAAGACCTTGTAAAATCTGGACCTTAATTTGGCTAAGCTTTGAAATTCTCCCTTACTCTCAAATATTTTTAACTTGCTGAACACTTTGTAATCCCAGAGGCTCAGTGTAACTTTAAAATGTGTCATATTTATACTGTGATTTAGGAAAAGGTTTAATGATCTGCAGAGTTTCTGGAAGACTAACCATCATGGACAAATGGCAAAAACAATAACAAAAATAAACACCTAGAAAGGTAAGCAAGTTCTTATAGCAAGAAATGGTTCTTCTGCATTCAGCTGAATTATCTAGGCCAAAATACCAGAGTGGGTAGCTTTTCCCTTCTCCAGGGATCTTCCCAACCCAGGGATCGAACCCAGGTATCTTGCATTGCAGGGAGATTCTCTGCCAGCTGAGCCACAAGGGAACTGGCCTTCTAGTAGGTTATTGGATCCTAGAAAATTCAGAGTACAATAGGGATGTAGTGAAAAAAAAAACAAAAAACCCTACAGTTTGATTTAGTAAGGAGTCAGCCAAATTAAAAGCAAAAAATACATTAGAGCAATGATAGCAATAATAATGGACATTTTATAGTGCTTTATAGTTTGTAGTACTTTTTTATGTATAGTGTACATTTTTGCATTTGAGTCTCACAATAGCCCTATATAATGAACAAATAAATGTTTATGGTAAACATATACTATGATGCTTCCTTTGCTGATCGGATCCTGTTCACCCTTCAAAGCCAAGAGACTACTACACAAGAGACTACACCAACAATGTCAAGCCAGTATGTAGTGAAGCTAAAGCGCCAAATTAATTCTCACCTGAAGTCCAGTACTCATCACTATTAGATACACAGAAAATGATGACATGTTCTTATTTCATTTTAAATTGTGGTTAAGCTAGGAATATTGTTTGAAAAGTATAAAATGTTTTCCATGCGTATTAGTAAATAAAACTTTCATATTTAACATTATAAAACCTATAGATCAGAAGGACAGAAGGACTAGCAAAATAAACTATCAAGTTTACCACCTCTTTCTGAATTGGATGTTACATACCAACCGAGCATTTATTGCCAGGAAATATGTGAAGCCTTGTCTATGACAGCTCATCTGATTCTCAGAACACAACAGAAAACTGCTAATATCTGAGATAGATTTCTTTCATATAAGGAATCAGAGTATAATAAGGCTTTTAAGTGTAGACAAGGCACCTTTGACAGGTAGAGTAGCACTTTATTTAAGCATTTCAAACACCCAGCATCGTAGAGATAATAGAGTAGACTACCAAGAAAAATTTATTGGATGAATAAAATGAACGTTAGGATTCAAATCAAGTCTAACTTCAAAACTCATGCCTTTCTTCTCCATCAAAAATAGTTTTCACAGTTACAAGTTTTTGAAACTTTTTGACTTTTTATTGGGGGTACAGTTGACTTACAATGTTGTTTTAGTTTCTAGTGTTGTAGTTTAGTCTCTAAGTCGTGTCCAACTATTGTGACGCCATGGATTGTAGCCTGCCACGCTCCTCAGTCGATGGGATTTCCCAGACAAGAATACTAGAGTAGGTTGCCATTTCTTCTCCAGGGGAACTGACTGACCCAGGAATCAAACCTGGGTCTCCTGCATTAAAGGACGATTCTTTACTGACTGAGCTATGAGGGAACTCCATCAAAGTAAATAACTTTATCAAAGTAAAGCAATTATACATGTACATACATCCACTCTTTTTTAGATCCTTTTCCCATATAGAGAAGCATCCTTTTCCCATTATAAAGTATTGAGTAGAGTTCCTTGTACTGAGTTGAAAATGTTTAAGTTCACAAAAAACCTTAACATAATGTTTATTCATAACTGCCCAAATATGGAAGCAACCAAGATGTCCTTCAGTCGTGAATGGATAAACTAGGTGGTACATACAATGGAATGTCAGCAATGAAAAGAAATGAGCTACCAAGCTCATGAAAAGATAAAGGAAATTTAAATGTACATTGCTAAGTGAAAGAAGTCAGTCTGATGGATCGTCTGTATCAATCTGTATGACTCTGACATTACAGAGAAAGGTGAAACTATGGAGATAGTAAGGAGAGGAGTTCCCAGGGGCTTGATGAGAGGAAGGATGGGATGGATAGATAGAGCACGGAGAATGCTTTGAGTATTGAAATTATTCTGATACTATGATGGTGGATACAAATTATTATGCATTTGTCAAAACCAATACAACATACAACACAAAGAGGAAAACATATATAAATTATAGATTTTAATAATATAGATTATTTTATAATCTATTTTATAAAGTCTATAATAATTATAGATTTTAATAATAATAATGTGACAATATTGACCCCTCAGGTGTAACAAATGTACCATACTTAAGCAAGATGTTAATAATAGGGAAATAGGGGGATGGAGAATGTTTAAGAGTATAGGGGAACTCTCTTCTTTCTATTGAATTTTTCTATAAACCTAAAACAGATAAAAATACTCCATTAATTAAGAAGAACAATGCACATAATTTCTTCAGCCTATGGAATGTATACATTCTATATTCAGGCAATCTCATTTAAATTCCCTTGGTTAAGATGGAAGGAAGGACATAAAATCTTCAAGGACAAAGCTTTGCATCCACCAGCAAAGGTGATCTCTGTCTAACCAGCTGCATCCCCAGGCAGCTCTCTGCAGGTGCTGACAACACCGAGACCTCTGCTGAACAGTGTCTTGGGTGGTTGTGCTGCAGCAAGAAATGGCATTTTATGATTATGTTTTCTACATATTCTCAGTCCCACGAAGGTGCTAATATATTTGGTTCCTCTTTGGATTAAAAGAGATAATGTCTTTGGTAATTTGTTCATGGTTACTGCTCGGGAAGATAATGATGCTCAAAATCCCCCTAAACTTCATATTTTAATATTACCTCCTTGGCTCTGCTATTCTTAACAGTTTTTAAAGACAATAGTGTCATTAAGGTTAAAAAAAAAATTCACTGTTCCTACACATTAAAAGAATACCAGGTTACAGAGATGAGCTGCCGGAGTGTTAGAAAGGCTTCATGTTATATTATGTGTTTGGTTTATGAATCTCATTTGAGTTCTATAACTGAAAATACTCCTAAAGCTTCCTCTCAAGGAAGAAATTATTTAAAAACAAACAAACCAAATAGAAATGACTGGGATGCTTAGACTGTGTCACTGTCTGAAAATTCAATGGCAATTTTCAAGTTAGTTCCCCCTTAAGAGCTCTACCAAAACACGCTGTGAGTGTGCATTCTTCAGCTACAATTTTACCTGTGTATATAGAATAGATGATAAAGAACATCTCTGAAATTAGCTTTAAAATGTTTTCTTCATTATCATTTTTTCAATTGTCTATACAAGTATGAATATTGATGTATATTTAATCTCTCTCTGGAATGGAATACCTTTATAGGTAGCCAGTATGATTTTAGAATTTGTTATTCAGAAATTCATTGCTTCTTACCTCTAATTTTAAAAACCGAGAGATATTTTACAAAAGAAATTTCCAACTCAACATCATACCTAATAGTCACCCAAGGCAAACCTATATGGTCAATGAAAATAACTCATACACAAGTACTTCAGAAAGATATCACAAGGGAAGTGTGCTATTCATTCTAAAACCTTTATAGCTAAAAGATAATTTATAATGATGTATATTGGAAAGCCAGTGCAATCTACTGAAAGTGGAAATTTGCATGTGCCTGAAGAATAGTCTATAGTAATTACAAATTAAACATTTATCCAATATTGATGTGAGAAACTATAAAAGATATATGCTAAACACCAAGATCCACAGTTTGCATCTCAATATAAACATTTTATTATTGACTTGTGCCATATTTTCCTTAATTTTTTCTAAAAGCCTATGAAAATAAAATTTCTTTAACCCAAAAGATTCTATTTCATGTAATTTATAAATGCATTGTACCATAAAGCAATTGGTTGGCTACAATATGTCAGATACTGAATTCCTGTTCAGCACACAAACTTAAATAAATTATTCAAAGGAGATTAAAATCTAGAAAAAGAGGCAACAGACAACTCTACACAGGTATGATTCCAGCCCTGATACTAAAAAGGTAAGTGACCTACAGAGTTAGTTGAACTGGATGTTCTCATGTTTTCAAACCATTAAACGGAAGATAATAGTATCAAGCTCAAACGGTTATTGTGAATATTAAATAAATTAATGTGTAAGCTGCTTAAAGGGCTTCTATGGTGGCTCAAACAGTAAACAATCTGCTTGCAATGCAGGAGACCCAGGTCCAATCCCTGGGTTGGGAAGATCCCCTGGAGAAGGAAATGGAAACCCACTCCAGTATTCTTGCCTAGAGAATTCCATGGATGGAGGAGCCTGGTGGGCTACAGTCCATGGGGTCACAAAGAGTCAGATATGTCTGAGTGACTTAATACACAAACTGCTTGAAAGAATATTTTGCATACAAATGCTCAGTAAATGTTAACTATTAAAGATGCTCAACATCATTAATCATTAGGGAAATCAAAACCACAAGATATCACCTCATACCTCTTAGGATGGTTCTCACTAAAATGGTCAAAAGGTACGTGTTAGTGAGAATGTGGAGAGAAAGGAATCTCTGCACACTGTTGCTGCTGCTGCTAAGTCGCTTCAGTCGTGTCCGACTCTCTGCGACCCCATAGACGGCAGCCCACCAGGCTCCGCTGTCCCTGGGATTCTCCAGGCAAGAACACTGGAGTGGGTTGCCATTTCTTTCTCCAATGCATGAAAGTGAAAAGTGAAAGTGAAGTCACTGAGTCGTGTCCAACTCTCAGCCACCCTATGGACTGCAGCCCACCAGACTCCTCTGTCCATGGGAGTCTCCAGGCAAGAGTACCGGAGTGGGGTGCCATTGCCTTCTCCGTATACACTGTTGAGGGGAATGTAAATGGGTACAGCCATCATGGTAAGGTACAGATATAAATAGAAATACCATATGACCAGCAACCCACTTCTTGGTATATATCCAAGAAAACAAAATGACTATGTCTAAGTGATATTACACTCTCACAGTCACTGTGGCATTATTCACAGTAGCCAAGATATGTAAACAATTTAAATGTCCATCAGTAAAGAAAATGTGATACACACACATACATACAACCACATAATAGAATGTTATTCAGCCTAAAAAAGAATAAGGAAATTCTACTATTTGTGACAACATGGATGAATCTAGACATTTCACTGAGTGAAATAAGCCAGACACAGAAAGACAAGCACTGCATAATCTCACTGATATGTCCAACATAAAAAGCCCAGCACATGGAAAGAGAGAGTAAAATGGTGGTTGCTAGGGCTTGGGTGAAGGGGAAATGGGGAGATGCTGGTCAAAGGCTACAAGCTTTCAGTTATGAGTAAGTTCTGGATACCTAATGTACATGGATGTGTGCTTAGTCGCTTAGTCATGCCTGACTCCTGTGACTCCATGGACTGTAGCCCACAAGGTTCCTCTGTCCATGGGATCCTCTAGGCAAGAATACTGGAGTGGGTTGCCATACCCTTCTCTAGGGGATCTTCTCGAATAAGGGATCAAACCTGGGTTTCCTTCATTGCAGGAGGATTCTTGACTGGCTGAGCCACAAGTGATTATAATTAATAGTAATGTACACATGAAATTTGCTCAGACTAGATATGAAGGTTCTCATTATATCCCCCCAACAACACACAAAGGGAAACTATGTGAAGTGATGGATACACTGGTTAGCTTAAATGTGGTAATCACAACGCAATATGTGTATCAAAGCATCATGTTACACACTTCGCATACATACAATTTTTTTTCTGTCAATAATATCTCAGTAAAACTCAAAATGTTAGGTATTATACCTCTATTTTTTGTTATTTAGTGGAATTAAAGAGATTAAAAGATTATTGTGCCAAATGTTGTACAAGCAGAGGAGAGATTGATGAATAGACTGAAGAAGGCTTTATTCCAAAAGGACATTCATATTGACCTTCAGACACGGATTTCTTCAAGTGAGATGGAGAATGAAGGAAAGCGCGTGCAGATGAAACGCTGGGGACAAGAGGTATGATCTCATTCAGCCAGTGTGGCTAAAACTTAGGGCATATGGGAGGTAATGGAAGGAAATACAGCTGGGAAGGTTGCTTCTGGAGTGATACTAGGAAAGCCCTTAAACAACAGCTTAAATAATCTCGATTCTACCCTATAAAGAATGTGGAAGCAATAAAAGGGTTTTTGGTGTATTTTAAGGATGGCAGTGAAGTGGTCAGATTTTTGCTGTTGAAAATTCTCTTTAGCAGAGTATTGTGGAAGATAATCAACTGCAGAAGAGACTAGGGGATGATAACCTTGTTAGAAACTTAAAATGTTTAGAAGGTCAAGTAATCATAGTGAAATATGGCAAGAAAATGAAGAAGAGAAAGCACAGTGAGGAGGAGACATTTCCAAAGTGGAAACTATGTGAGCTTCATGTGATCACTTAAGTTCACATTTCCCAATCTAGCTGGGTACACTGCTCATGTGAAGAAGAGAGAACACTTTGTCTTGCAGAAGCACATCATGCACCATGTGTGAAATCACACACGAACTAGGCAAATAGGAGAGCTGCCTTTTTATGTTAGCTTTTTGGAAAAAGCTTGAGACTAAACAATCAGAACCGTCCAAAGCAAATATTAAGTCTGGTAGTGTTAAGTGCTTGGATTTCTAAATGCAAATTGTTAATGTAACTTGCATTTTGGTTTTAACACATGCAAGCCCTTTTTGGTAAACACCTCAAAATACAGAAAGAGAAAAGCCATGGTGCTGGAACGTATACAGTCCTAAAGAAATTTTCCTGCTTATTATTTCCCTAAGGCTTTGTGTTTACCAGTTAGAACTTTTGATGAAAAAAGCAAAAATGAAATGTAAAAGAAAAAGACCTACAGTATTGAGCTTTTATGTCACTACTAATTTTTCTTTTCTAGAGCAGTTTCTGAATTCAGTTGGGATTCCAGAAGTGTTTCTTCAAGCACTGATGAGTGGGTCAAGGACCTCATAAAGCTCTGATATAAAGTACAAAGCCTGATACTATGTATAAAATAGATAACTAATGAGAATATAATGTATAGCACAGGGAACTCTGCTTAATGAACTGTAGTGACCTGAAAGGGAAAGAAGTCCAAAAGGAAGAGAATATATGTATATGTGAGCTTCCTTGGTGGCTCAAGTGGTAAAGAGTCCACCTTCAATGTAGGAGACCCAGATTTGACCCCTGGGTCGGGAGGATCCCCTGGAGGAGGAAACGGCAATGCACTCCAGTATTCTTGCCTGGAGAATTCCATGGACAGAGGAGCCTAGTGGGCTAACGTCCATGGTGTTACAAAGAGATGGACATGAAAGGGCGACATGGGTGACTTTCACTTTCTTCATGGGTATATATTTAGCTGATTCATTTTGTGGTACAGTAGAAACTAACACAAAATTGTAAAGCAAATATACTCCAATAAAAATTAATTAAAAATACAAAGCCATTGTCCTATTATAGTTTAAACATTCCAATTCAAGTGATAGTGTGACCAAAGATGGTTGCCAAAGACTATAAAGGGAGAGGGTGGGAAATATTACTTCTATATCTTTCAAATATCCCTTTCAGAAGTTGCTGGTAGCTGGGAGTTAGCAGCCTCTAGTGTTGTTTTCTTTCTTTCCTTGCTGCAAAAGAATAATCGAACAATCTGTGACCTTGTCTGCCAGGAAGTCAATCAATTCGACTAACCTGCACCTGCCTGTCTAATGTCCTTTCTCTTGTTCACCAATCAGTTGCTTCTGTGTGCTCTCCTTAAATGCCTGGACTTTAGGAAATGATTTCCAAATTATGGCCTCAAGTCCCCAGGATTATGGACTGTCATCTCCATCCACTTTTTCATTCTTAAAATGTCTGCTATTGATACGATAGATTATAAACTGTCTTTATTAAAAATTCAGTATAAAATATTGAATCTGCAACTCATAGTTGAATGAACTCTGGTGTGGTAGTCTAGGAACCGGAGTTCTTGTCTCATATTTACCTTGAAATCATTGAGAATCTGCTTTCCTAGACCTCCATTTATTTATGTATAATATGATATAAAACAGGGCTTAAATATTCTAGGCTTAACGTTCCCAAATATGAGAAAAGGATTCCCATATTGGATTCTCATAAAGAATTCTCGTTAATTTTCAGCTGGCATTTGAAACCATATTACTTTTATGTCTGGACTGGCAAAATCTTTAAAAAAAAGAGAGAACATGTCAGATTTCTTATTTTTGCTTTATAACTTAATTTGCTGTTGGCATTTCCAGTGAATATTTTAGAAACTTGACACTGACAAACTCTGGTTTTGGCTTCTAACTTCGCATCAACTGATGAGTGTTTTTAAGATTTAATTTTAGTTTGCTTTATATTGGTTACCAGTATCACTCAAGAATTATTAAAAACTTTTATTACATTGCCTCAGCATGTAGTATGTTTTCAGTATTGGCATGTATCATATTTTGCATTACTTCAACAGTATGCAATACTATCATAACAGGCTCATGAGTCTAGAAACAGTGTTACAGAAAATTCTAAACTGAGCACATAATAATTTTGTTTAATTGTGGGGCAAAATGAATTAATGTTATTTTATCTTAATTACTTCTACTATTGATAATAAAAAATTACTGCCTTTCAAAATTAGAGTAGCACTTCATATATTTAGGATTACTCAGATATAATTTTTAGGCAATTGAAATCTAGCCCATTATGTACCATATTACATTAATTTTTTAATTCTTTCAGATGGAAAACATTTGTATCACATTGCATACTGTCCTGAACTTCAAATCAAATTATATGATAATACCTAACATTTATATATTACTTAAAAATGAACTTTCCAAGAAATCATCTCTTAAACCAAATATTATTCAGAATATAAATGAACTTTCTTGTAGTAATTCAGTTATTTCTATAAGCACATACTATGCTATAATTCAGAGAGGATCTTGGAAACTATTGAAATGATTAAACCTATTTGTCCTAATATATGAAACAGCACAACCCAATAGAATTTTGACATCACTATGTTTGTCTGCGGAGAAGGCGATGGCACCCAGTACTCTTGCCTGGAAAATGCCATGGACGGAGGAGCCTGGTAGGCTGCGGTCCATGGGGTGGCAAAGAGTTGGACACGACTGAGCGACTTCACTTTCACTTTTCACTTTAATGCATTGGAGAAGGAAATGGCAACCCACTCCAGTGTTCTTGCCTGGAGAATCCCGGGGACGGGGGAGCCTGATGAGCTGCCGTCTATGGGGTCACACAGAGTTGGACACGACTGAAGTGACTTAGCAGCAGTAGCAGCAGCATGTTTGTCTGAAATGATTTATCTTTTCTCTCACTGTTCCTGTCAGGTGTCATTCTTATTAATGATAACAGCTCAGATTTGCACAGTACTTAAGAGCCTACAAAGCACTTTCCCCTACATTGTTCCATCTTGTGATTGCCTCAGTAGTCCCTTTCCAAATTGCCAGGCCTTTGAAAACAAGATAGTCAAACTTAAAAAGAGATTCTATTTAAAGAGTAAACAATCTCTGAGTGAGGGCCCCAAGGACTTTCCCAAAGAATAAGGTTAGGAATGCTTATGGACAGCAGCATTTATTTTGGCTGCTGAGAACCTATGTGTTTCCCATAGATTCTTGGCTGTGCTCTAAAGGGTTGAGTTTGGCAGATAAGAAGCCTCTGACTCTACAAAATACTCTGTTATTGCACTTATACAAAGAATTGTCTAGTGATTTAAAGGCATTGTACACTGGAATGAGAAATAACCTTAGAGATTATTCACTACAGGTTACTCATCATACAACTGAGGAGGCTGACGACTACAGCATTTTTAGTGCTAAAGGTAGAACTGACTTTAGGAAACAACTCTTCTGCTCCCAGTCAATGTCCTCTCCATTAACACCACAATGTGCACTTGTTCTAAATCTCCCTGGTATTTTTAAGATACTGAGCTTTTGGAATCTAGCCAAATGATATGATAAAGATAATGTATTTTCAAGTGTATGTAGTATGACATATGGTGAAGCATGTAACAGAATGACTGCCTTTTCCACTATTAAACTGTAAATACTTTATAGGTATTTTCTCCATAGTTTCAAAAGTTGGAGAGAAAACATTGAAAAAGACATACTGAGTTAAAAAAAATGTTATCTGACTATTCCCACATATAAAGCCTATATTTTGAAAATACAAAATCCTAAAATAAAAGGAAAAGAAAAAAGAAAAGGAGTGAGAAAGGGAAGAAGGGGAAAAGTAGGAAAGGAGAGAAGAAAGAACAGAAGAAAGGAGGGAGGAAGGCTGAAAGAAGGGGAAGAGTTGGGGAAAGTAAATCATTCTTTGCATTTTAATATTAAGGAAGTATAGCAATTTTTGTGTTTCAATAATTTTCTCCCATTCTATTAATAATATGAACTATAATTAGTTTATGATTAAATCAGCATAGGTATTTCAATTATAGCTTTCTGGCAGCAGGGAAAGAGTGGCTAAATTGATCACTTGTATTCTAAGTGATGGTGTGTGAAAAAACTGATTACTATCCCCCCTAAAGTCTTCAGTTTCAACTAACCAACACAATTAATACCAAGCATTTTGGTGTCCGAATGAGTGACAGTTTTGACTTGATAGTTAATTCTTCTCAGGTGTTCAGGGTAGGAAGAAATAATTGCCTATTGCAATCTATTAGTAGTTCATTCTGACAAACAATCCTGTTTGTCAAATGACTACAGTGGAATAGAAGAAAAATGGATCAAGTACTTTTAATATTTCATTTTAATAAAAAATGCATAATGAAATAAAAGCTGACTAAATATTTCACTGTAGAAATTCCGTTTTTTTGTTTTTATTACCTAACAACTTTTCACCATGTTCACACTTAACAACAACAACAAAAATGAAAGTATACTTTTTCCTTTGGTTAGGAGAAATTGACTTGAATATTTGCAGATTTATTCTCATGACAAATTAATGATTCATGTATTAGCTTGGAAGTAGAATTCTGGAAAAGAAATTCTACTATCGATTAATGTAGAAACTGTGCTAGTAAATCAAGTAACATCTGAGAAATAAATTGGAGGACTTTAATTGGTCAATATGTGTCCTAAACAAAATCTATAATGAAGACCCTCAGTAGACCGTGTGAGTTAAGCAGATCCACAGCGGGTTTATCATCTCCAAAGAGGCTCTGAAAGCAAAGTGGTTGTTAGCTAAAATACTTTGAAGCAAAAGACAGACAATATCATATTAACTTAAAGAACTAGCATTCACCAGTACAGCAATTCTAAAATTCCCACTTTAAAAAGGAGCTCTCCTGGGGATTCCAAGAGTTAAGTGGAGATGGAGCAGTGAAGAATGTATCCATATCTGAACTGAGGTAATTAGGGTAAGATGTTCTCTCTTGAAATCACATCAACTTTCCACCCAAAGATCCTGAGAATATATGTTTGGTTCTCTCTGCCACCATTTACTTATTTGATCATGTGTTTAAATACAATAGGCCAATTACACCAAACAATCACATTTCTACCTCCAGAAGACTATAACCAATGAATACAAATTAGTTGGTAGGTAGAAAGATAGACATGAGCTAATTTATAGAACATATCTTTAAGGTAAAACATATTTCTTGTCACTAGAAGTTCAGTTCAGTCACTCAGTCATGTCTGACTCTGTGACCCCATGGACTACAGCATGCCAGGCTTCCTTGTCTATTACCAACTCTTGGAGTTTATTCAAACTCATGTCCATGGAGTCAGTGATGCCATCCAACCATTTCATCCTCTGTTGTTCCCTTCTCCTCACACCTTCAATCTTTGCCAGCATCAGGTTCTTTTCCAATGAGTCAGCTCTTTGCATCAGGTGGCCAAAGTACTGGAGTTTCAGCTTCAGCATCAATCCTTCCAATGAATATTCAGGACTGATTTCCTTTAGGATTGACTGATTGCATCTCTTTAGAGTCCAATGGACTCTCAAGAGTCTTCTCTAACACCACAGCTCAAAAGCATCAATTCTTCAGCTCTCAGATTTCTTTATAGTTCAACTCTCACATCCATACATGACTACTGGAAAAACCATAGTTTTGACTAGATGGACTTTGTTGGCCAAGTAATGTTTCTGCTTTTTAATATGCTGTCTAGGTTGGTCATAGCTTTTCTTCCAAGGAGCAAGCGTCTTTTAATTTCATGGCTGTAGTTACCATCTGCAGTGATTATGGGACCCCCCAAAATAAAGTCTGTCACTCTTTCCATTGTTTCCCCATCTATATGCCAAGTGATAGGAGCAGATGCCACAATCTTAGTTTTCTGAATGTTGAGTTTTAAGCCAATTTTTTCACTCTCCTCTTTCACTTTTATCAAGAGGCTCTTTAGTTCTTCTTCACTTTCTACCATAATGTTGGTGTCATCTGCATACCTGAGGTTATTGATATTTCTCCTGACAATCTTGACTCTAGCTTGTGCTTCATCTAGCCCAATATTTCCCATGATGTTAAATAAGCAGGGTGACAATATATAGCCTTGACATACTCCTTTCCTAATTTGAAACCAGTCTGTCGTTCCATGAACAGTTCTAACTGTTGCTTCTTGACCTGCATATAGATTTCTCAGGAGGCAGGTCAGGTGGTCTGGTATTCTCATCTCTTGAAGAATTTTCCACAGTTTGTCGAGGAAAGTCAAAGGCTTTGGCATAGTCAATAAAGCAGAAGTAGATGTTTTTTTCTGGAACTCTCTTGCTTTTTCGATGATCTAATGGATGCTGGCAACTTGATCTCTGGTTCCTCTGCCTTTTCTAAAACCAGCTTAAACATCTGGAATTTCACATGCTATTGAAGCCTGGTTGGAGAATTTTGAGCATTACTTTGCTAGCATGTGAGATGAGTGCAATTTTGTGGTAGTTTGAACATACTTTGGGATTGCCTTTCTTTGGGATTGGAATGAAAACAGTAGAAAGATAGAATTAAAGGACTTTTCTATTCATAGCCCAAAGCCATGTTAATATTATGTGAGTGTTTTTAGCCTAGGGATTTGGGAAAGAATAAATAAAACATACCCTATCCCTAAACTGATAATATTATATTTTGAAGATAAAACTGCATGACTTCTGTATTCTGTTTTAGCTATAATTTAACATTCTAGTCTGATCTTTTGTCTTAACTGATAAGCCACTTATCAATTTTTGGTTTTTGCTTACCTTAGTTCATTTACTTTTAGGGGATATGAATACAGGCATATTTTAATTTATTTTCTAGGCCTTAGATATTGAAGATATAAGATCTCCATTCTACATGGCTTTGAAAATTCTACTTTGCTTGGATTTTTACAGTGATTTAAATATCATTTCTAGTCAGCTGGCATATTTTAAGCATTTTCATGAACTCAGAAATAATTTGTGACATTGTACCATCAAAATTTATTGCCATTCATTTGCTTTTAAAAAGGTGAAATAGATTGAGTCCTTCTCATTCCTAAACATATACATCATTTTTACCATATACAGTATAATTCAAAAAACTGTAAAAATCATTAGTATTTATAAAACCTAATGTAGAAACTGTTTCACTCTATTTTAGAGCAGCTTGTGATGAATTACATCTTCATGAATGAAACAAAGCCACCATCTAATATCACATTGACCATACCATGACAAGACAGAAAAAATGCATATTATACTAAGAGACAGATAAGGTAGCTGCCCACCCACCAGTC
>SJYA01000050.1:302437-420963 GCA_006410615.1 Neotragus moschatus | reverse complement strand
CCCTCCACAACACACACATATACACACACAAGCAAACTGACAAACATGCTGGTAAAAAGGTTGTCAAACTTAAGACAAACTGCATTTTGATTCTTCTCATTTTAGCGCGGAGACCTAAGTCCAGAGCACACCATTCACACACTCAACATTTAGAAAACTTCTCAGTAATGCTGGTGATTCACATTTAGTTTGTCTGACCAGAAAGTATGGAATAGCAAGCAGAATATTATACAGCAGGGGTCCTTGACCTCTGGGATCTAATACTTGATGGAGCTGAAGAAATAAAATAGAAATAAAGTGCACACTAAGTGTAATGTGTTTGAATCATCCTGAAACCACCCCTCCCTACCTCACCTCCACCCCTGGTATATGGAGAAATGTTGAGGACCGCTGCTCTAGAGCATGAGGGAAAAGCCCAAAGGTTTGCTACTCAAATGTTCTGGTTTGAACCCTAGCATCACGACTTCCTAGATGTAGAAGTCTTGAATATATCATTTAATCCTCTGTGCTTCTCTACTTCACAAACTGTAAAATGGGAAAAACTGTACCTCTCTTCCAGCATTAAGTAGATAATGAATGTAAGACATCAGTCACTCTGGACATGGTAGGTGCTTCACAGAGGATAGCACAATTTTGACGCTCAAACAATAAGAGCCGACGAAATTCTGCTTGGCAACATAAGAATTCAGTGACCTCATCTTCCAAATGAAAAATTGAGACATAGTCTGCCAAGTATGAATGCATTTTTGGTGACAGCAGGACAGAGTGTTTGAAACTGGAAATGTCACTGCAAAACCATGATGGGTGTTTATCATGCTATGAGGAATGTAGCCATCAGGAGAACATCCAAGAACATTCATTTTTAAAGGAATTTTATTTAACAACCTTTGGTATTTTCACTTCAAACAGAAAGGAGACTAACTAGAGTGCAATACACACCCCAAAAGTCATTTTCTCTGAAAAAGATATTCTTATGATACATTTCATGTTGTTATAAATTGTAGAGATGAGCAATTCTGATGAATTGCATATAGAGTCAAATATAAAGAGCACTTAAAGGAAGCTCCTTATCAGTTAGGATGACTTGGGAATGCTTTCATTCCTTCTCTACCTCCTTTTTCTATTTAGCGTCTAGAGAGAAACTATTGCTTATCTTCACTGCATTCCATGACCTTNTAGAGATGAGCAATTCTGATGAATTGCATATAGAGTCAAATATAAAGAGCACTTAAAGGAAGCTCCTTATCAGTTAGGATGACTTGGGAATGCTTTCATTCCTTCTCTACCTCCTTTTTCTATTTAGCGTCTAGAGAGAAACTATTGCTTATCTTCACTGCATTCCATGACCTTTTAGAAGTCCCCCTTTCCTAGTGAGAATGATTTGATGTTGTTTAAAGACAAAAACAAAACAAAACAAAACAAAAGCCAAAAAACAGAACATCCTCATGGTTTTCTGTGCTTCAGTGGGAAGCACACTAATTTGAATTTCTTCCTTAAAGGATACCATAAAACTTTCTTCTCTTCATTGATTCAATTCAAAAATAGAGTAGAAAACTTTTTCCTTTCATTACTAAGAATACTTAGAGGGATGTAATAGAGTGAAAGAGGAGATGTAAAAAGCCTATACATTTCATATTTCAGGGATAATCTTTACTGAACTTCTTCATTGCTCCTTCTTGTCTCTTCCTTATACTTCTGCCATAAACACATACATACATATGTTTTCAAAAAACTGGACAAACAGAATATCTAACATCACTGAGTATGGTAAAAAGTAATTTCTTCAGAAACTATCTCTTCTAGTAATAATAAATTATCCCACAACTTTACCCAAGATTGTCTTATCTATCTCAATTACTGTATTCTTGTACTTAACACCAAGAATGTCAAAAGACCTTGTAGAGAATGGAGAATGAGAGAGTGCATGCAGAATGATGTCTGCAAAGTCAAACAAAACTGAAGACAAGGAGGGAGCTAGGAAATATGTATTTCTTCTTCAGTGATTGAGGAGGGGAAACTTTTTTTTAAAACTCTGTTTAGATGACAGTATTTAAAAATGTAATTTTTCTTCTTTCTCTCCATCCTTAGTCCATATTTACCCCTTTCTTTGCATACACAAAATAAGAAGCAAAGTTCTTTTTAAATTCTTGGAACAGAATTGATTTTTTCTTAAAGGCTATTAAATCTTTTTTGAATGACATAGACAATAATATGAAATGTTCTTAAGCAATGAAAATATACTAGCAATGTCATGCCTCTATCTAAACTAAAATTATTGGCTAAGAAATCATTCAACTGATTTGCAAAATCTAGATATATTCCTCTACATCACAAATATTATTTAATGTTAAAAACTGCAATGTATTGATGTACTTTGTTGTCATGATGTGCAATGTTTCATATGTAGAAGAAATTCTCTGATCATATTTTTCTTTTCATAGCTCCTATACGTTTTTCTGGTGGAAAAAAAATTAGATAATTTCAAAATTCATTTATTTTAAAGAAAGATCTTGACATTTCTAATAAGCACTTTAAACTTACCACAAATAGAAGTATTTATGCTTTGAGAACAGCCAAATGTTGAAAGTTAAGAAAAAGTAAGAGATGGAAAGCAGAAATAGTTCAGTTCTTTTTTATTAAAAAGTTTATATGTATGGTTCATAAAATACACCCTGTAATTCTATGATTTTCCATGCCCTTAACATTTACTTTATCTTTAGATAGAATCATCAACCCATTCTTAGCTAATCATTTATTTGTTGTCAAAAGTAGTCAATGGTACTTGATCTTGTTTGCTAATTTTAGACATAAGCTGACTCTAATCTCTTGCTGCTCTGTGTAAAATGTATCCCACCCTGCTTGCATATTTTGAGTACTACCTCAAACTCTTCTACAAAAACAAATTCTTATTCATGTTGCTTTTTTTGTTTTTACAAGTTTGGCACCTGATTCTTGCATTGCTGGACTTTGAGTCTGTCATTTTTTTTGGAACCAGGACTCTGTCTCTCATAGATTTGCTTTCTGTCTACACTCACCATCATGTTTTTCTTCTATAGAACAAACAAGCTTCATTCTCCCCCTCTTCATACCAAAATGTCTTTCTCGTATTGCAGTTCATATCAAAGAGGATTCTTCTTAAAGAGAGATGAAAATACAGCCAGCCCCTAAGTGGCCTCAAGGGCTTGCAGCACCAAAGAGGAAGAAACCAAAGGGCTATATTACTGTTGGAGGATCAGAAATCCTCCAGATTTCTGATGTGGAATGCGGGGTTAGGTGAAGCACCAAAGAGACCTCAGAGCTCTCAAGAGCACGGGCTCATCACCTCGGATGTCACTCAGACACGGAATAAGTGGTGTTATTTTGGTGAAGAGGATATAAAATGTTCAAAGCTTCCAGGTTAAAAAAAAAAAAAAAAGAAGAAGAAAAAAAATTCTCCCAACTTAAATGAGTAAGGAGGAAGTTAGGAAAGCTTTTGAAAGAAGGGAGAAAGAAGCATTAATGCATCAAACAGAAGAGAGGCATCTGGGAGTAGCAATATAAATAAGAGAGAAGACAAACAGATGAGGAGCACCATCAAAGTACGGAGAAAGCATTGTTAGCTGGCAAACTGACATTGATAAAATTTTTTTAAAAAAGAGACAACTTTTTTTTCCTTCTTCTCAGATACGTAAGTTTAGCTGCTTAGGCTGAGAAAACAAAAAGAGAAGGAATGAGTAAAGGAAGGAAGAAAGGAAACTCCATCATCAAATAAAAGATCCTTTGCCACATTCTAGAATATGTCATATTAGTGATGTTATGCTTAATTATTCCTTTATAAAATATTATCAAAATCATTCATATTATAAGAAAAGTAAAGTTGATGATTTTAGAAAGATAAATAAAACTAATTTGGCACAATGAGCACAGTAATTTTTTTCTAAAGGACCCAAAATCCTCACAGATGTTCTCATTGGCCCTTCTTTCCAGCAGGTAACTGGCAAAGAAAAACTGATTTCATTCTACAGTAGGAAAAATTAAACTCTTATTTGGTTTTTATATATAAAAGGATTTTAAGCATATCATATTTAGAAGAAAACAGTCCAGGAATCAAATGCTGGCTTCATCATTTACAAGCTAAGCTTGAGAAGTTATTCAAACATCCTAAACCTCAATTTCCTCGTGTATAAACTGAGGATAATGATAGTCTTTATTTTCTAAGGCTGTTGTGAGGTCAAAATGAGTTCATTTAAATTACTGTAGCAGAGAGCCTAATACACCAGAATTTTTTTATGCTGTTGTAACAAATTACTACAAACATGAAGCGAAGTGTTAGTTGCTCAGTCATGTTTGAGTCTTGCAACTCCATGGACTGTAGCCCATCAGGTATCTCCATCCATGAGGTTCTCCAGGCAAGATATTGGAGTGGGTAGCCATTCCCTTCTGTAGGGGATCTTCCTGACCCAGGGATCAAACCCAGGTCTCCTGCATTGCAGGCAGATTCTTTACTGTCTGAGCCATTAGGGAAACCACAAACATAGTGACTAAAAACATAAGAATTGATTAGTTATAGTTCTTGGAGGTCAGAAGTCTGACCTGGGTCTCATTGGGCTAAAATCAAGGTGTCAGCAAGGTTATGTTTCTTCCTGAAGGCTCTGTGGGAGAATCTACTTTCTTGTTGGCTGTTGCCGTCTAGAAGCTGTGTGCAGTGCATTCCTTTTCTTGTCACCTCATTCCTGCATTGTCAAAGCCAGCAAGATTGCCTGTTTTTCTCACTGCAGCATCAAAGCTTCTCTGCTTCTAAGAACTCATGTAATTATGTTGGGGTACCTGGACAATCCAAGATAATTTCATCTTGATCTCAATGCCCCTAATATGAATCACATCAGCAATGTCCCTTCTGCCATGTAAAGAAATATATTTCTGGGTGGGCATCTTGGTTGGGGTCAAGTCATTACCTTACTTCCCACAGCTTAGTACCTCAGAATTCACTATATAAATGTAATTACTTTATTATTTTTATCATTATCATTACTAATTTTATTGGCATTAGCATGGTCATAGGCCTACAGACTCTCATAACTTCGGTATTATTAGTGACCCTGACCTCCCATACATATCCACACCTCTCATTTCGCAGTTGAAGAATTAGAAACCAAGTGATGGGAAATGACTTACTCAAGGCCATCCAGCCAATTGATGCTGATTTTCCTCAATTCATCTCATTCTTGCCTCCATGGTGCTTCCCCCATATTACACAGCTGAGAAGAGTAATCTAAAAAGTACACCTAATATTTATACTGAAGTTTATTTGCATAGAGCCTCAAAAATGTCAAACCAATTACTTAATTTGCATAACCAACAGCACAAATTAAAACAATAATTATTCTACTTTTCATAGACAAGACATATTAGGGAGGATGCTTATAATTGCTAAACTTCACTGAAGCCAGATTAGAATTTTGATTTGGAAAAAGTGAGTTTTTAGAGCACAGATATTTTATCTATAAGCCTCTCCTATCCTTGTTTATTTTTTCTTGTATATTTCTTTCTTCATTTGGTATCCATAGTTCTGAACGAATATGTTGTTTGTTCAGCAGGAAAAAATTAACACCACAAGAAGACAACAACTTATTTCATTTCTAATTTGTGATAGCATTATATCACTCACCTATTATTCTATTTTTATTCAAAGAGTTTCTGCTGCTGCTGCTGCTACTAAGTTGCTTCAGTAGTGAAAGAGTTTCTATGTTGATTCAAATAGGTTACCCTTTAGGATTGTTTGAAATATTCTGGGTTATAGTTTGAAAATATCCACCTGTATACCTTGCTACAAGAAAACAAGCAAAGACTAATGATATATTACAAATCTAAAAGCCAATGGTCTGTTTTGGTTCAATAGATACTTTATATAGACAAATTTTAGACATAACTATGTTTCTGTTCTCTAATATATATCAATCACATTATGATAAGGTGTTTGATGGCTTTCCTTTCTTAGTCCCCTAATAAATTCATGCACCTCACTTTTTAGTTGTTCTTCATGGTATTCCCAGGTGGCGCAGTGGTAAACAATCTGCCTTCCAATGCGGGAGACACGGGTTCAATCCCTGGGTCAGGAAGAGCCCCTGGAGAAGGAAATGGCAACCCACTCCAGTATTCGTGTCTGGAAAATTCCATGGACAGAGGAGCCTGGTGGGCTATAGTCCAGGGGGTTGCAAAGAGTTGGACACAACTGAGAATGCATGCCTAATTGGCTAAAATTCAAATTTCTAGACATCTGATGCATGGCAGTATTGAATATACTTGAATAATGAGAAACACTACTAAAACTACCTCATAATTGCACTGATCTCACATGCTAGCATGGAGAAGGAAATGGCAACCCACTCCAGTATTCTTGCCTGAAGGATGGACAAAGGAGCCTGGTGGGCTACAGTCCATGGGTCCTCAAAGAGTCAGACACAACTGGAAAACTAAGCATGCACATGTTAGCAAAGAAATGCTTAAAATTCTCCAAGCCAGGCTTCAACAGTGGGTGAACTGTGAACTTCCAGATGTTCAAGCTGGTTTTAGAAAAGGCAGAGGAAGCAGATATCAAATTGCCAACGTTCGCTGGATCATCGAAAAAGCAAGAGAGTTTCAGAAAAACATCTACTTCTGCTTTATTGACTATACCAAAGCCTTTGACTGGGTGGATCACAACAAACTGTGGAAAATTCTTCAAGAGATGAGAATACCAAACCACCTAACCTGCCTTCTGTGAAATCTGTATGCAGGTCAAGAAGCAACAGTTAGAACTGGACATGGAAAAACAGCCTGGTTCTAAATGGAAAAAGAGTACATCAAGGCTGTATACTGTAACCCTGCTTATTTAACTTATACGCAGAGTACATCATGAGAAACGCTGGACTGGAAGATGCACAAGCTGGGATCATGATTGCCAGGAGAAATATTAATAACCTCAGATATGCAGATGACACCACCCTTATGGCAGAAAGGAAGAGGAACTAAAGAGCCTCTTGATGAAAGTGAAAGAGGAGAGTGAAAAAGTTGGCTTAAAACTCAACATTCAGAAAACTAAGATCACGGTATCCAGTCCCATTACTTCATGGCAAATAGATGGGGAAACAATGGAAACAGTGACAGACTTTATTTTGGGGGGCTCCAAATCACTGCAGATGGTGACTACAGCCATGAAATTAAAAGACACTTGCTCCTTGAAGAAAAGCTATGACCATCCTAGACAGCATATTGAAAAGCAGAGACATTACTTTGCCAACAAAGGTCTGTCTAGTCAAAGCTATGATTTTTCCAGTAGTCATGTATGGATGTGAGAGTTGTACTATAAAGAAAGCTGAATGCTGAAGAATTGATGCTTTTGAGCTGTGGTGTTGGAGAAGACTCTGGAGAGTCCCTAGAATTACAATGAGATCAAACCAGTCAATCCTAAAGGAAATCAGTCCTGAATATTTATTGGAAGGACTGATGCTGAAGCTGAAACTCCAATACTTTGGCCACCTGATGCAAATAATAGACTCACTGGAAAAAACCCTGATGCTGGGAAAGATTGAAGGCAGGAGGAGAAGGGAATGACAGATGATCAGATGGTTGGATGGCATCACCGACTCAATGGACATGAGTTTGAGCAAGCTCCAGGGGTTGGTGACGGAGAGGAAAGCCTGGTGTGTTGCAGTCCATGGGGTCACAAAGAGTTGGACATGACTGAGTGATGGAACTCAACTGAACTGAATTGAACTAAATGAGAAACGTTAACAGAAAAGTTCTATCAATATCTAAATAAATCATTCTTAATCATTACTCTTGTGAAAATTCTTCATCCCCCCCCCCTTTTTTTTTCTTTAGGGCACTGTGGGAAGAAGTTAATATTTATTAACAGAATAACTGGTATTATCTGGCCAGAAGCTTATCCACAATAAATTTAGCTATTTGAAATTTCTAGGTGATTGAATTCCCAGTTTACATGTAACTGATAAATGGCAAGTATATTTTCCCACAATGTTCCTGCCTTGTTAAATATATCTTCTTATGGAAGTGCTCATATGTGCTCAGTCACTCAGTCATGTCCAACTCTTTGCCACCCCATGGACTGTAGTCTGCCAGGATCCTTTGCCCATGGGATTTTTCCCAGCAAGAATAATAAAGTCAGTTGTCATATCTTCCTCCAGGGGATCCTCCCGACCCAGTGATCAAATACACATAGCATGCATTGGCAGGTGTATTCTTTACCACTGAGCCACCTGAGAAGTATTATATTCCTTAATATCTAAGTGTCCTAAGTATAAACAAGTATAGCAAACATGATACTCAAAGTATTATTCTGTGACAGACTGGATTTTTAGATAATTCTTCCCTGTTAATTTGTATTTAAATTATACATTCATTAACAAGAAACTGCAGACACTGGAAATTCATTTTTCATTTACAGGAGCTTATACAGGGTCAAAGATAATGGCTATTCAGAAATGTTAGTGCCAAAAACACCCAAGATTTATTGAGTCCAATTCAATAAATGATGAAGAGAGGAACAGTCCAATAGGAGCATATTTTAAATTTAATTTTACATAAACATTTATAGACCACAATCCTAAATCCTAATGTATATCCTGCTTTTTTCTTACCCATTTCTTCCAACCAACACACACACACAGAGTTACATTTCAAATAACAGAAAATATACAGGAAACAAAGAATCACAGGGCACAAATGTGTACTTATGAAAGTAATATTTCACTTCTGTTTTCAAAGGTACTACAGGCTAAGAGAATTCAGTGTTACAAAGTAAACCTGAACAGTGTTCTCTATTTACCCAATTTCTTTCACTAAGTGTTAAAATAATTCTATTGAGTACGGTCATTTGACATCACTCTTCTAGCATAAGGCATCAACCAAATGTTTCTGAAAGGCTAGGAACATAAGAGGCTCAAATATTTGGTATTTAGAAAATGAGAGATTATAAAAACTTGACTACAATGCCTAAATAAGGAAGACACTTACAACCTAGAAATTCTCAATAAAGAAGACTTTCAGGAGGGAGGACATTGGCTGCCTAAGATATCATATAGTTTTAGCCTCACTTCTCCAAATTTCCTACTTACTTTGCTAGGGAAGCGAAAGTTCTTAAAATGTACATTGTAGTCAGACCTGAGAGGCCGGAAATGATAGCAGCACTAACTCTACTTAGAAAGTGTTACTGGCACAACGACTGGAATGTGAAAAATAAAACAGGTGAAAATCATTAAATGGTGACCTAGCTAAGTGAGTTTAAGTGATGGATGGGGAAGAGTACCCAGATAAATTTTTTTATGGTAATAAGTCTTTTCTCTATGCCAAGGCAGTCTTCAGAAAATGCAGTTTATATTCAGTCCTATAAAACAGATTGAATTACACCTAAAGGCAGCATAAATGTATGTTTTTACACTGACACTTATTTTATATATCTTTCCCTGGAGAATAAAATGTTCTGGATGAGAAAATTTTCAAGATAACTAAAGCATACTCATTTAATTATAAAATTATATCAACAAAACATATTTTCACATTTTAGGTGGCAATTTCTCTAAAATGCACTGAACATTCCACTGATTTATCCATCAAACTTGGTCACATAATAAGCAGAAACTATCCTATTTTAGATGGTCAAAATTATTGCCCTGTTATTTAAGCAAATGAATTCTCTGGGAGGTACCATGCAGTTTGCACTATCCACTAAATGCCTTCTGGATTGCTATGTTTCTCTAGATTCTGATACTTCAATCTCCACTTAATTCATTTTTCCATGGAGTTTTCCTGATCTCCGTTTCTGCCTGTATTGACCTTTGCATTCAGGTTGGTGGCACTCTATGCAAGCTCCTTAAATTTTTCTGGCTCAGCCTAGGAACTCTTTTTAAAGCAGCAACTGAATCTTTCTCTACTACATCACCAGCTCTCAGGAGCTAATCTTACTCTCTACCTTTACAAGTCTTTGGTCACATCTTGTAGAGTTAGGATAAAACACTCAAATCTACCTTCCTCTCAGACCTCATAACTCTTAACAATAAGTACTAGTGTTAGTCATGGCAAAGGGATGACTGTAGAAGATTATGAGCTCTGGTGAAAGAAATAAATATTAAGAGCTTTTTTTTTTGTTTCTGGCCTTTTTTGAGATCTCTTAAAGCTCTTGGATTACTTGTTTTATCTGCATTATTTTCTCTTATTCTTTCTATGTAGCTAATAAGTGAGCAAAGGACAGGAATACATCATTTTCTTCTTACAAGCCTATGCCATAAACCAGGAAAATAGGGAATAGGAGTTGACCCCAAAATTAGATCTTAGTCTCAGCCTTTTTAGCCTTATCTGTGCTCAGCCCAGGAGCACAGATTCCATATGGCTATAAGTTTAAATCTAATTAGTAAAAGGTATACTTTACCTAGAATCTCCCTCACACAGGACTCTCCATAAGGATTTGGGAGATGAATGTGAGGGGAAGAAAAGAAGGAGGGGCTTCTTATTAAAAATGTCAATAGGCCCCAAACAGTTTTTATAGTTAGATTTTTAAAAAATAGTTATTCTACCTCTAAAATGTATGCTCTTATATCTTATCTGGTTTTCCCAAATCCAAATGAAAGCTTTCTTTTTTGTGTGGCTTATAGATAAAACTCTTGCAAAACTAGGCAAAAATCCTCTTCCTTCATTGGTAACCTATTTTGAATCTGAGCCTAGCACAGCAACTAGATAAATAAATATGTTTGTAGTCTGCTCAGAGAGATAGCATAAGAATAATTCACTGTTAAAAATAACCTAATTTTAATGCAGGTATTTAATTTCAAAATAAAATCCATCCATTTTAAAGTTAGACTTCATGTTAACCAATTTGAAAATTAATGTTGAAAGATAATGTAACCTAATTCCTGAAGTATTTTTCATCTATATTTTTAGGAATGCTTTGGATTGGTTGACTATCAGAAGCTGGCCTTTCTAAAAGCCCCATATCTAACAAATTAACTTAGCTGTCAGTATATGCATCTTGTTTCGTGAACAACCAGTGCAATTATAACTGATGAATACTCACTAAGATGAATAAGATGAGAATTCAAAATGATGCAGAACACAATCTCTCCTTATTAAAAACAAATACTAATCCCCCCTAGTATGGACTTTGTTTCGCATTTTGCTCTCTCTGGCCTCTCCCTTAAAGAAGAATTACTGAGTTATAGCTAAGTATAGTATAAAGACACAATTGAAGTTTGTTGAATGCCCACTTGGAAAGTAGAAAATATATCAGGCTTTATAAGCTGATATAATAGTCTTATTTGGAGAATTGCAATTCATGCAAAATTTCAGTAAGTACTACATCTCAAATAACTGAGTACAGTAAGCATCCACTAAGCATGAAAGAATCTTTAAAGAATCAAGCTGAGCTTTAGAAGTATCTAACACAATATTAATATCTTCATTCAATAAATTGGATTGGTGTCTCTCCCAGTAGGATTATCATTGTAATGACACTGCCCAGCAGGATACTATTTTATAAAACATAGGAAGATCAGTGCTTTCATCTAAAAATATTAAATTTAGAAAGGTTCAAAGTTGCTACAAATAGGTTAACTCTTTCAATGCTTTAGCTAAATGTTATTGAAAGAACTGTTTAATCCAAATAGTTCTGTAAGCAATAACTTTCTAAAAAGATATGTGATCTTGCTATCTTGGTAGCTGGTAAAATATCAAGAGGAGTAAGCCCTTGCCTGACAGATTGTAAGAATTATTGTTTTGGTTAACTGATAAAATCTGTGTAATAGAGTCAAAGTTTAAATTTGCATGTCATTATTTGGGTTCATATATTAATAAATTTGCACTTTTCTTAAATTGCCTTTATAAGCTGTTGATTAACACTTACCACTGGAGTATGTAGGGATGAATCAAATACCGGATTCAAAAATATGAAATAGCCCCTTTTTCTGAGCTAAAAAATAAGTGGATAATTTCATATTGTTTAACCTAAAGCTAAGGTTAGTAGATATTTAATTTCACTAACATCATGATTACTATTCAATAACCCAGATGTTTGGTCTGTAGCAGAGTGAGCATAATGAAGTCGCTCAGTCATGTCTGACTCTTTGAGACCCCATGGACTGTAGCCCACCAGGCTCCTCCATCCATGGGATTTTCCAGGCTAGAGTACTAGAGTGGGTTACCATTTCCTTTTCCAGGGGATCTTCCCAACCCAGGGATCGAACCCAGGTCTCCTGCATTGTAGGCAGACCCTTTACCATGTACTCCATATTTATTGAATGAATAAATAGTGGAGAGTTAACACAACTCTTTCATATATCAGTCTTCTTATAGACTTAATGCTTAAATCCAACTTTCTGGGTCAAACTATATTGATTTAGTGTACCTTCTGTATTCCAGAAAGCACAGAAGCAGATGTGTTTCTTCTATATTTTTTGTTGTTATATGCAATGCTCTTATCTCTGCTTCTCTTTTTTCTTCTCTTTCTTCTTCCCCCTCCTCCTTTCCCTTTCTCCTTCCCTCTCTCAGAAACACACACATACACACACACACACAAACACCAGTCCTGTCTGACATCTCAAAAATAATCCTAGACTATTGACTGTAATTACAAGATTTCTTTCAAATATAAATCAGTGAAGTACTCATGGCAAAACACAAAGGCATTTTTTGACCAGAAGCTGTCTATGTGTGAGTGTTAATGCTAGCAACTGAATGCACCATCCACAGGCTTCTTTCATACTGGATTAGAGATGCAATATTTGGTTTTGCAAGAATATCTTTTATTTTTGTCTTCTAAATGGAATTTATTTTTTAATTTGATATTTGATCATTAAACACTGGACAATGAATAAAAGATTGCTATTCATTTTAATTTTTGAGCAAATGTTTAGGGGATGTTTGGTAAATACTGAGAATGTTTTCGAGATTTCTACTATTTTCCAAAGAAAGCCATCCTGATTTTAAGTTTGTTTATAGGCTTAATGAAAATTATTTGCTTTCCTAAAGTATGAGCATGTACGGGGTCACTAGCTTCTGAATAGTTTCTCTAGTTGAGCTGTTTTCATTTTGGTAGCACATTTCCACAACAGCTGTTTATTCCACATGTTTATGTTGAAAACATATTAATCTGAGCACCTGGATATAATTATCATGATGTACAAATGTCTTTGGATGTTAATGATCCCTCTTCTGCCCTTTCTCTATTGTCTGAAACCTGATGTTATTAGGAACTAATATCTTTGTGTCATCGTGGTACTGCTAACATCCTGAAAGTCATCCACATTGATTTTGGTTAAGAAAGCTTGAGTTCCAGTAAATATTCTTCAGTTAACTGTGTATAACTCAATAAATAGATATTTCTTTTTTTTTTCCATGGGAGTATGTATTAATATTGACTTGGAAATAATAACATACTCACTGATCTTTGTTCATCTGGAAACATTTAGACTTAACAATTTTTTCCTTGAGATCTGGGTGTGACAAATACATAAGATGCCATTTGGATTAAGCTGGTAAAGGAAAACATCGCCATTGCTCAGATTATTGATATTCTTAATATGGCTCCCAGTTGATATAATGAATGCAATTCATCTAGTAGAGCAAACACAGCAAAAGTTGCTCTCAAACTTTACTCTTTATATTATTTCAACATTTCCTTCCATGGTTGATATTCTGATATATGACATGAACTTGACATATGATAGCTCTATTTGTCTACTTCTATCCCCTAGGAAATTGCTTCTGGTCAAGAATGCTTACCTGTTTACTTTCAATACTGTACATAAAATATTGGCTCCTGAAGAACCACTTTATTGAGTCTCTAAAGTTTACAAAAAAAGAAAAAGATAAAGACTAATTGAGACTTGTTTAAGAACACTCAGCTTGTTAAAAAAGCACTTGTAACTTAATTGGGTTTTGTAAAAGGCTAGACAGGCTAAGCTCTGACACTCAGAAATAAAGCAAACTATAAATCTGATAAAAATTATTCATTACCACATGTACTTCATTTCATCCCTTTCACTTGTGGTCACATGCATTTTAAAATACATATTTCTTTTTTTTGGCTTCATGGTATCTTGCTGTGCTGATACTCTTCTACCCTCTCTCGGTTATCCTTTACTTTCTGTATCTGCCTGGCTGTTTATGTTGTATCAACTGCATCCAGTTGCCAGGATCTGTTGGTCAGTATATTCAGCCCTGACCATGCTTCTGTGAAAATCTTCTTCACCTGAATGTTTCACACACATCTTAAACTTAATATGGCCCAAACTGAACAACTATTTTCTTGCTCTGCTCACTCTATCATCCATAGGCAAATAATTTTTCTCCTATATTTTCTACTTGGTTACTAATTCAACAATTTATACAAGCAACCAAATTGGGCAGGTGAATGTCACTCGAGATTTCTCTACCACTCTCAGTTCCCCACACCTAATCAAACACAAAGTCCTCCTAACATCTTATATGGATGTCTGTCATGTGTCTTGTCCTTATTCTCTCTGTTCTACCACAGTTCACTATAATGCCTGTGTAAACACATAAACTTATAAATTTTTATGGATGAATGACTAGAACAAGAATGAACAAATGAATGATGACTAAGACATCATTCCTATCCTCATTTAGCTCACTGTCTAGCAAACAGAGAAAAATTAAGAGATATTTTTGTGATGCATGATGTTCCAAGAAAAGTGATATAAGCTGGGGTGTGAGGAAGTCTTTCTAAAGAACAAACATCTAGGTAATGAATAAATTTACTTAGTCATTTATAATCTATTTAGTTTTCTAGTAATCTCTTCAGATTTAGTAGGGGAGAAATTTGGATGGGCTTTCATCATGGCTCAGATGGTAATGAATCTGCCTGTAATGCAAGAGAGCTAGGTTCAGTCCCCAGTTGGGAAGATCTCCTGGAGATGGCTATCCACTCCAGTATTCTTGCCTGGAAAATTCCATGGACAGAAGAGCCTGGTGAGCCACGGTCTATGGGGCTGCAAAGCCGAACATGACTGAACGAATTTCCTTTTCACTTTGGGTGGTAACAAAAGGAAATCTGGTGGTTTCCACAAAGACCAGTTTGGCTTTTCTGCTCCCCAGCTAGCCATGACTGCTTAGATATTCTTGGGCACATTTTTTTCCTAAAAGACCTATTCTGTTTTACAAAATTAATGACTCACAGAAAAAGACTTAGCCCCAGATTTTGATCAAAAATCATGAAACATGAGGCTTTCATTAATTAGCAGATTATGTTGTTCTATAAACTTAAATGAATTCAGATGAATCCTTATGTTTTAATATAAAGCACAGGCTGCACAAATACACTGATAAAGCTATAGGATAAGATTCAGCTTCAGCCTTCCTGTGAGATGAGCTCCGTGGGATGGTCTCAGCTGTATAACGACACTCAAAATGAACAGGTATTTCTAGTGGTCTTTATGACTTTTATTTGGTCTGAGATTGACAATGTATTAACAATAATAATAGTAATAATTCAAATTTTCCTAATATACTTTCTAGAAAAAAATTTCCTTGAAAATTTAGAAAATCTTCCCATATAATATTCAATATGAATTAATATTAGTAGTAAATTATCAAGTTTCAAGCAGTATTTCCTGGCTCTACTTTAAAGTTTCTTCTCCATTAAATTTTCTTTTCAGAGTTAATTAGTTTACAGTGTAAGAAACCTATCAAATAATAACCTTGTTTACTCTCTAATTACCAGACATGATTCAGTAAATAGTGAAGAGATCAATAGATTTAATTCTCATTTTTAATTTAAACACACAAATTATCTTTAATGAATCAGTCTAGCACCTCAAATAATGCCTTTATAGTTTCATAAAGAAAACACTAAGAAACGCCTAAACAACAAAGGGAAATCATAGCTTTCTTTTATATTTTCCATCAAGAAAAACTCTCATCACTAAATTTGTGCAACTCTCTATCTTAATTCAGTGTATGAAATATGTGGAGAAATTTATTAAACAAAATATTCCCCTATTTGTTTCCTTTTGGTAAAGGCACTATTTAAAATCTGTATTTAATGCCAAATAGCCAAAAAAATCTTGATAAAGAGCAACACTGGAGGTATCATGCTCCCTGATTTAAAACTATAAAATACAAAATTATAGTAATCAAAATGGTATAGAATTAGCATAAAAACAGACTATTGTATATTATTGGAACATATATATTAATGTTATATAATAAGATACATATTAATGGAACAAAATAAAGAGCCCCTAAAGAAACTCACACATATATGTTCAATTAATTTACAACAAAGAAGGCAAGAATATATGATGGGAAAAGGACAGATTCTTCAATAAACGACATTGGGAAAACTAGATGCAAAAGAATAAAACTGGACCAGTCTCTTATGCCATATAGAAAAATTAACTCAAAATGGATTAAAGAGTTAAATGAAAATCCCAAACCATAAAACTCCTAGAGAAAACAAAAGTGATAAGCTCTTTGACATCAGTCTTAGCAACGTTTTTTTGGGATCTATCTTCAAAAGGCAAGGGAAACAAAAGAAAAAATAAATAAATGGGACTATATCAAATCAAAGACTTCTGCACATATGGACTATATCAAATCAAAAACTTCTGCACAGTGAAGGAAACCAACAAAAAATAAAAAGGCAGCCTACCGAATGGAAGATGTTTCTAAATCATAATCTGATAAGGGGTTATTATATAAAATATATAAAGAACTCCTACAACTCAATAACAAAAAACAAACAATCCAATTAAAAAATGGGTAGACGATCTGAATAGACATTTTTCCAAAGAAGACATACAATGAATAGGTGTATGAAAAGATGCTCAACATGACTCATCGTGAGGGAAATGCAAATCAAATCCACAGTAAGACATCACCTTACGATTGTGAAAAAGCTATTATCAAAAAGACAATATAACAAGTGTTGGTGGCAATGTAAAGAAAAGAGAACCCTTGTACACTCTTGGTGGTATTGTAAATTGGTACAGTAACTGTGGAAAACAGTATGGTGGTTCCTCAATTAAAACTAGATCTACCATATATGATCTGGCAACTCTACTCAGTAATTTTCCAAAGGAACACACACACACACACACACACACACACACACACACACACACACCAATTCAAAAAAGATCTATGCATCCTCCAGTGTTTGCTGCAGTATTATTTATAATTGCCAAGATATGGAAGCAATCTAAGTATCTACGGATATATGAATGGATAAAAGAGATGTAGCGCATATATACTATACAGTGGAATACCAGCCAAAAAGAAGAATGAAATCTTGTCATTGTGACATGGATGGACCTTGAGGTTATCATGCTAAGTGAAATAAGTCAGAGAGTGACAAATACCACATGATTTCACTAATATGTAGAATCCAAAAAATAAACAAATAAAAAAACTAGAAACAGATTCATAGATACAGAAAATAGCCTGGTGGTTGCCCGAGGGGAAAAGGATGGAATAGGTGAAAGAAGTACAAACCTTCAGTTATGAAATAAATACATCATGAGGGTATAATGTACAGCATGAGAAATATAGTGAATAATATTGTGTTAATTTTATAAGGTGGCATATGGTTACTAGACATATTGGGATGACCATTTCTCAATGCAGACAAATGTTGAATAACTATGTTGAACATCTGAAACTAATTAATATTATATGTCAACTACACCTCAAGAAAAGACCAAATCATTTTATAGTAAGTTAACTGAAAAGGCAAAGTAATAAAATAAAATCTGTATTCAGTCTGGACTACTTGTAGAATTAGTTTTTGAAAAAGATGATAAAAATACTACTAATTCAGAATTACACACCACATTCTATCAACATTTCACTTACTTTTAGCTCTTTCCATGGTAAAATTACATTTTTCACTTAGTATCCTATAATCTGTGCTATGAATGATCTAGCTTTTAGAAAGAAAAGGGAAGGCATCACTTACATCAGTAAAAAATGAAATTCCAGTCATTTCCCAGTATGGGAAGATGAATAGTATTAAGCTATGTATAATATGTCTGCCCCGGTTTCCCTCGCAATTGTTGAGTAACATTGAAAAGGTGTTTATGGACTACAGTTATGTGCTCAGTTTTTGGTTTAAGGAAACAAAATATATTTATGTCTTACATAAGTGCAGAGTCTGATAGCATTTGCTTTATTGGCCCCATTAAGTAACCCAAACTCACCAATTTTCTCACTTTTATGGCTAAAAAATACATTCTACTTTCCACTATCATGACTGCTAATGGCTCTATTCTTATAAATAGTGTTAGAAAAAAACCCAGAACTTCTTATATCCCAAGGTTGTGCTACTTTCAGCCTCTGTGAGGGTCAACAGATAGGGCAATGAGAGAAGTTATGCACTGTCACAGCCTGAACAAAATCTCATCAATCAGAGAACAAGATTTCACTCTCTGGTGCTTTCTTTTCACCAGAGTGGAAACAAAGGAAAGAATCCCCAAACAAGTAATTCTGATGAATTACTGTGTAAGACTATGAGAACAAATGGCAGTGCTTATATCTCAGGTATGCAGTTTCCAGCATGAATAAATCGTTCTTAGAAAATACATTTTATTTGAATTTTATTTCATAAACACAGGAGGTCCAAAGTAACAGCACATAAAAGCTAAAAAAAAAAAAAGATCTGAAGTCAAGCTTTATTCTATGTATGGATAAGATAAATGTTCTCATCCTGACAAGAACTTTTTTTTTCACTGCATGTTAGTCTAGCACACCCCTTACACAACCTCAGACGTCTGGCCGTGGTGAAGCCATGCTTTGGAGGGATTTTGATCTGAGCTCTATGAGTCCGTTAAGTCAATGGATCAGAATTCAGCTCCCTTCTCAAATCACCTCTAAGGAACTGCTTCAAAAATTTTACAATATGTATTTACACACACACACACACTCACACACACACACACACTCCAGCAAGCTGAGGATTAAAAAGCACTAAATAGACCAGAAATTTGAGACCAATGAATGAATAAACTTTTAATTTATTCTTACTTCCACGGTTTTTCCCATATGTCTTGTTAACACATTATGTCAAAATGTGTACAGCCATACTGTTAAGATGGGTAGTAAGGAATATAGAGATTCTACATTCAAGGTTGTGCCTGGTATAGGGTAGGAATAGATTAGATATAACTGAGTGGAATCTCCATAGTACATGATCTGTTCAAAACTTTGCAGACATAAACATTAGGCAAAATTACATTTTAGGAGACTGATCCTCAGTATCTAAACTCATAAAGAATGGCTATTTAATCCAACTAAAAAGAAATAGTTTCAGAATAGATATATATAAAACAAGATTAACCATGTTAATAACAAGCATAAGGAACATGCAATGGATATTTTATATCAAATAAAATACACTCAAACCAAGAGTATTACTAATATAAAAGAAACATTTCAGGGTAATAAGAGAATTAAGAAGATATAATCCCATGGATGAAGGAGCCTGGAAGGCTGCAGTCCATGGGGTCGCTGAGGGTCGGACACAACTGAGCGACTTCACTTTCACTTTTCACTTTCTTTTTTTTTTTCCATGCATTGGAAAAGGAAATAGCAACTCATTCCAGTGTTCTTGGCTGGAGAATCCCAGCGACAGGGGAGCCTGGTGGGCTGCCATCTACAGAGTCACACAGAGTCAGACATGACTGACGTGACTTAGCAGCAGCAGTAGCAAGCAATCATAAATGTATACAAACCTAATAACAGAGCTTCAAAGTACATGAAAGCAAAAATATATAGAATTAAAGGGAACAATAAATAACTCTACAATTATAGTTGGAGATTTTTAATATCCTCTCAGCAATTGATAGAATAAGTAGTCAAAAAACACAGTACAGAGATATATAATCTTAAACAACACAGTCAACTACCTTTGCCTATTGATATTTGTATAATATAAATATAAGACCTTAAAAGAAAGGAATATGAATGTAAAAAATAATTATAAAATTTGGTATCTATTTCTGCTACACTTCCAAAAAAATTATTATTTTTCAAAATTCATTAATCAGTCTTTGGTATTCAGTCTTTTAACAATCTTTTCACTGATTGTACTTACTTGTAAATCTATTTGTTATTATATAATTAACCTTAGAAAGAAATCTTTGTTAAATATGTATAATACATTGTACAATAAAAGGAAAGTGTTTGCAAAATATTGATTCTACAATTTAAAATACAGTAACTGAGTAATTTGTAACCTGATCAAACATCAACAAAATATTTAATATTCAATTCTTTAAGTGTGAATGATAGAAAGCTTTAAAAAGTCTCAATAAAGCTTTAAACATTTATTTTTATTTAACATACATAATCAAACATTTATTTTGTATTTTGTTTTACCTTTTGAAGCACTTACCATTTAAAATCTAATTAGAGAAGAAAATTTTCAAGTATGTATTTCATAGCTTGATAATTATTTTTAAAATATCCTCTATATACATGTGAGGCATTATTCCAGAAGCTAGGGATATATTCATAATCTCTGCTCTAATAAAGTTTATATTCTAATGGGGAAGTAAGAAAGCAAATAAGAATACAAAAATAGCTAACTATTTAATTATAACGGTGCTATAAAGGTGAAGTAAACAGCGATCCTGGAGAAGGAAATGGCAACACACTCGTGTATTCTTGCCTGGAGAAACCCATGGACAGAGGAGCCTGGCAGGTTACAGTCCATGGGGTTGTAAGAGTTGGACATGACTTAGCGAATAAACCACCACCACCACCAAACAGTGATATCAAAGTATGTGGTAGATAGCCTCAAGAGACAGAAAATGGAACTGAACTTTGAAGAATGAACAAAAGTTAATTAATCAATGAAGAGAGTCTAAGAAAAAGAGAAATACATGACGCTTGAATCAGAAAGGGGAAAATGTATTTGAAAGATCCTAAAAAAGCCTGTTGATGGATTACAGAAGAAGGAAGAATGATTACCAGGTAAGGCAGGCAAGGTTAGCTAAGCCTAGTAGACCAAGTAAATGATTAATAGCTATTTCTCTAGTTGTGATGGATAATCAGTTAAAGTACTTTAGACAGGTGATTTAAAATTGAAAAGCAGATATTCTGAATTTGGAGAGTCAAAGAGAACAGCAAACTGTAGTTCTTAGGTTTCTAGCCTAAGCAACTAAGTGGATGGTGATGCCACTTGCTGAGATGGGAAAAATAGAAAAGGTAGAAATCTGTGGAAGAATCAGAAAGCACTTTTTGGGACATACTGAATTTTAGTGGAGGTGCTGTAGGACATTCAAAAGAAAAAGTTATGGGTACAACTCAATACAGAATTATATATCAGAAATGTTTTAGTTTAGAGGTGTAAATTTTAGGGATCATTATCACACAGATGACAATGAATGCTATGACTGTGAGCGAGAACATTTAGAGAAAGAAGAGAATTGCTATCAAAGTATGACACTTGAAGCTCAAGCAACTTTACCACTTGGAGAAGGTTAGGTAGATGAGCTAAGTAAGCAAAGGAAAGAACAAGTGTGTGCAGTGTGGTGAAGGGCAAGATAAGTAGTGCCTAGAGGAAGGAATCATCATTAGCTTGTGGTGTACCAGAGAAGCCATGCAGAATGAAGAACCCCAAATCCTGTTGCTTTAACATTGTGGCCTACTATTGATCTTACAGTAAACCACTTTTTTGCTGGAGGGATGAAGCTTGGAGGAAAATTAGACCTGATGAAAAAGGCATGTGTTATTAAAAAGGAAGCTGGGTTGTTAACAAGGAAGAAAAAGAGGAAGGTGGCCATTGGAAGAGTGAAGAAAAGGAAGGTTATATTGATAGAAATACATTTTCTTTTAAGTTGGCAGAATTTTGAGGATGATGATGAAGGCAAGGGTCAAGTTCAGAGGGAGAGAGTACAGACAATAGAGAGTGTAAAGCACCTGACAAACTGAGAGAAGCTATGACAAAGTATGAGTTAAGTTTTCATTTAGTCCAATAATCAGAGACAACATTTAGAACAGCTTTCTCTTATTCAAATAATCTGATATTTTATTAAGCATGAAATTTATCACAGTTATATTTGATGCTGAAAAACTTTACTGCCAAATTATGTATGTGATTAAGTCTTCTTTATTTAAAACGTATGCCCCAGTTAATGAAAAGTTATAGATATGTCTTATCTACTTAGCAAAGACTACTTTAAAGGGAAATGTTAACTTAACCAGCAAATTAGTTTTAAGCAAGTATACAACTGAAACAGATGAACAGAACACATACTGCAATTTACTGTTTTATTTCTGGAGATTTACCTGAGTGATTTCTCCTCAGAGAAACCAGAGTGTTTTTAAAAATCTCATTTAAAATTTTTCTAGCATACAAGCCAACCTCATATGAAGGATGTTATATAATTATTTGTACCATTTAAAATATATTCATTGAGGAAACTACAAACCTAAAGCCTTCTGCATTAATAGACTTTGCTTGATGGTTTTAATTCAGAATACAGGCTTTAAAACAAATGCCCTCTACCCACCAACAACGTAAACAAATACCATCAAGAGTATAATAGGTTAGAAAGTGCACTGCCAGGTTTTTACCCACAGCAGGGGGATAAGTAGGTGACTCTGGATGTAGCTACAAGAGCATGGCAGTTGTAGATATTTAGATATTGTTTGCTCTAATTGAGCTGCTCTGGGGATGATCTTCAATGAGCCAGTTGAATGAATGGACTGTCTGTAATGTATTTTACATGTGACATAAATAAAAAGAACCAGGAATCCAAAGGAGACAAATAAAATAATTCTAGTAAATATAATAACAATTGAAATATTACAGCTTTACAATTTAAAATTATGGTATGTCTACTGCAGGGGCTTCCCTGGTGGCTCAGTGGTAAAGACTCTGCCTGCAAATGCAGGAGACATGGCTTCGATCCCTGGTTCAGGAAGAACATCTAGAGAAGGAAATGGCAACCAACTCCAGTATTCTTGCCTGAGAAATCCCATAGACAGAGCAGCCTGGCAGGCTACAGTCTATGGGGTCACAAACAGTCAGACACGATTGAACGACTGAACAACAATAACAACAAAAATGAATAAAGGTACACATGGTTGCTATAAATCTCTTAGGTAATAAACTTATGTCTTGGGGACAGTTTAACAAACTGAACAACCTCTCATAGAACAAGGGAACATAGATTGTCATAAAACTTTTTACATAATGCTTCAATCTAGTCTACAAACTGGAGAAGGCAATGGCAATCCACTCCAGTACTCTTGCCTGGAAAATCCCACGGACGGAGGAGCCTAGTAGGCTGCAGTCCATGGGGTCGCTAAGAATTGAACACGACTGAGTGTCTTCACTTTCACTTTTCACTTTCATGCGCTGGAGAAGGAAATGGCAACCCACTCCAGTGTTCTTGCCTGGAGAATCCCAGGGACGGGGGAGCCTGGTGGGCTGCCATCTATGGGGTCGCACAGAGTCGGACACAACTGAAGCGACTTAGCAGCAGCAGCAGCAGTCTACAAACTGCAGTGTGGAACAAGTTGGAACACGTACACAAACACACGAAGCTGCTTCATGAACACCACAGAGAAAAGTTGACATGCAGATTGCATTCCAACCGTTCTATTTAGTGTCTAATTACATATTTAATTCAAAATTATGGGAGGGCAAGTGACAGAACAGCATCAAAATTCTTGTAACAAGTTCTACACAATCTATTTGGTGTTGTTGGAAAAACAGCATATGTTTTGGGTAATTGCTGAAATCTCAAAAGATATTTTCCCAACTTCTGAGAGTGAAACCAAATGCTACAAACCCCAACCACTACCTGTGATACTGATGGAACCACAGATACATAATCACAGTGATGGGGTCAATAACTAAGTAGTCATTAACTCTTAAATGCATGGTTTCAACCTTGAATCTAACACTTTGAATAACTGGGTATAACAGACATTTGAAGACAGCCACTTTCACTCTTTAAAGAAAAACTGTCCTGCTTCCTTTGTTAGCAGCAGCCCACATTGGCTAGTGGCTTGATTGACCTAAATACCTCTCCAGGATTTAAGAGGAAGAGAGTGGAGCAGGAGATGGAATGTGCTATGAAACTATGGGTAGAAGCATTATATATATATTCTTTAGTCATAATGCTTTTTGGTGAGAAATGTAATCATATAAGAAAGAATTTTCTGACCTTTTAACAGCACCATAGTCAAGCTTTTACAGCCAAGATGTTCTTAGAAAATGACATTGTTACTTCCCATAAGTTTCTTTTTCAGGTAACTTTCCCCCTTTTCTCAGCAGTTTGGCCAGAGTAAATATAAATTCTGGCTTCCAAAAGAGAATGATTTAACCATTAAACAATAAAGAATCTTATTCCCCATGCTATCACATTTGACCTATTCCACATTAATAAAATTTTCCAAGCAATATTCTAATTAAATGAAAATAAACCAGTAAATTAACCTACATGTATAAGAATAGACGGTCCTCTTATTTCTCCTATTTTCTTCCTTCTCCTTTCCCCAGTCTCATTCTTTTGGGGGAGCTGATATTGAGAAGAAGGACAGAAAATTAGTATAAAGTAAATGTAGCATTTCACTGAGCAGCTTTGAGAGTTGAAAAATTCAGTACAAAGCTCAGAAAATGGAACATTCTAATTTACTTTTCTAGTGAATTTAAACTAGGGAGGAAAAACAGTCTTTAAATGTTTCAATTCTTCTTTTGAAGGTGATTTAACCCCTTTCCTGGCTTATTAATTATAGCCTATGAAGGAAAAAATCATATTTGATGAGTTAGATTGTATGAATCAGAATCACTGTTATGAATAATAATTCTCATNTGGGGTCACAAAGAGTCAGATACGACTGAGAGACTGAACTGAACTGAATACCTAGCAGAGCCCTGAACTATATACACACAAGCATTGAAAATTCTAAGAAAACCATTTAAGGCTAAAAGATATGAAAAAATTGTTAGCTACTTTACCAAGTTGTGGAGACAAAGCTTGAAATTAATTGCTTCATAAAGCAAACAAACAATAAAATACTATTTGGGAGAATATAACAGAATCTAGAGTCTTTACAATGCACTCATTATTTACAAGTCTTGGACTTGTGTATAATAATAATGAATAATCCGATATTATCACATATATAAAGAAATAGAATAATGTGATTCACATGTAAGGAAATGACAGTCAAAGAAAACTGGCCTTTGTGTGACCCAAATGTTCAAATTAGCAGGCAAGGACTTTAAAGCAGCCTATTGTAATTATACTCAAAGATACTTACTTAAAAAATCAGTAAACAAATAAGAAATGACATCAAGAAATAAAAAGAAACCAAACAGAATTTTAGAACTGAAAAAGTCAATATCTGACATAGGAGGTTGAAGTGGACCTACAACATTCCTTTAGATAAATACCAATGGTTTCAGACATGCCAGCATCACATTTTAAGTATGAACTCACAATAAAACTAAACTGAATATTATTTTATGTGCTCTCAGTCATTGTTTATGACTCTGTTCAGCCCTGTTAGTAAGAAATTCTTTTTCAGAAAAGGAATAGAGATGACAAAGTAAATTATATCAGCAACTTGTCACATGCACTGCCCACGAGACATGAAGCCACAGCCTTTTCACCATGGACATGCAGTTTCATGGGTTGATTTTCCTGCAATGCTGACAAGATGCAAAAAGCGTTCATATGATTTATTGCTCTATAAAAATAACACAAAGAAATGGTTTTTGATCAAGTTTACAGATACAGTCTATTAAAAAATTTCACTATATGATATTGCTTAGGAGGGGTATCAAATAGTCAAAGCTATGTCATTAGATCTCTTAGCATTAATCTGTAACCAACCAACGGTTGGATCAACTAAACTTCTTCTAATTAATCTTTATTAAGTGTCAGTTAGCAAGGTAGTTTTATTATATATTTTATAGTTATCCTAGTCTGTAGCAGAGAGAGTAGTAAAGCCGAGAGTTTGGTAAAAGGCTGTTTTATTATTTCTTGAACAAACATGTTGTTTGTTCAGTTTGAACCATTTTACTTCTCCTAAAAACCACAGTTTGTTCTGCTATTACACCATATACATGGCTCAATGATGAAATTAGCCCATTCTGTTGTAATTGTCCTTTTCTTGCCTACATCCTTCATCACATTCAAACTTCTTGAGAGAGGTATAAATTACTGCTTTCTCACTGGCCAATAGGCAACCACATGCACTAGTAAGAATGCATGAATCACACATGCAGAATCACAAAAACTGACCCCTACTTCCTCAACAAAACTGAAAATTTAAAATAAGAGATGAAAAAGTGAAAAAAAATTCAAGATGTCTGAGGCAGTGGTGGATAGATATAATAAAATTTTAGGTACCACAGTGCTATTCTGCAAAATGACATTCCCCATTTGTATTACTTCTAAGTGTATTTTTTACTTGGTACACTGCAGGCACCAAATAATTTTTCTCACTTCAGAATCAGGGTCTGAAAATCACCTGAAATTTAATCTAGGAAGAATCAACATAAATCTGAAGAAATGATGCTGAAAAAAGATTTATTTATTTCAGAAATAAATCTGAAAAAATTTAAGGTATCTCCAAACCTCACTGAAGATCTTGAAATTTTTCCTAATTAAAAATATATCACAAAAGATCAAGAGTCAATTATCTAAGTCACCTTATAGGAAAGATTATACTATAAGAAGCATGCAATTAATAAGGAATACTGAAGAATAAGAGTTATATAGTAAAATGTTTCTGTACGTCTCTTACACACTCTATGGGAGAGGTTTGTTTTTTTTTTAAGACTAAAGTCCAATATTAGTTATCTACCCAGAAATATTTCTAGGTTGAAGAAGATTCATTTCATTAAGCCTGCACTAGATGAAAATGTCACTCTTTATATAACTCTATGTTTATGAAATATCTATTTAATCTGTAGACTGACTTTCTGAAGGAATCTACTTACTAGTGCACCAAGCTCTCATTAGGTAAACATTTCTGTGCTTAACGGGAATGAAGAAAAATAAATCAATATTTACTTAGCCAATAATACATCCCAGAGAAGTTCCTATGAAATTTTCATATATGGTCTATGCAATTCTCAGTAGAGTCCTGAATAAGTATTATATTCATTTTACAAATAGGAAAATTAAATTCAGAGGGATTAAATTATATATCCAAAGTTACACAGCTGTTAAATGGTAAGGTTCAGAATTAAACCTCATTCTACATGGTTCCAAAGTCCATACTCTTTCTTTTCCACTGTAAATGGATAAAATGCCATTTTGCTTCATAAATCAATTTCTGATGAGCCTGCTTAGAGCAAATCACTTCTACAGAGAGTCTACAATTATCCTATGTGGAACTGATAAAACCAAAAGTCTAACTCATTCAAGCAGTTGCGATTAGACCTTGAGTCTCCTGGTGGAAAAATCCAACAACCAGGCTTCTGGCATTTGAGGCTAGAAGTCAAATATCTGTTTGCTCATTTGACCTGGATCTAGACAGAATCAATTCAGGTCATTTGTCAGTAATTAATATGTGCTGAAACAATGTTCTAAACATTTAGGGTTTATAACCTTTTCATTCTGCATGTCTCAGAGATGCCAGAGTACAGTCACCTCTTGATTAAGCTGGATGGACAAGTTAACCTTTGAGCTACACCCTGGAACATGAGAAAGAATGGCTTTGTTAACAAATGGAGCTGGGAAGAGAAGGATGTTTTTTAATATATAAAGAACAGATGGATATGAGAAGAGCACTTAAACACTTATACAGAAACAGACTCTTCAAAACATATGCAGCCTTAATAAATAGCCATTAAATGAAAATGTGAAGATGGCACAATGCTAGAGAAGGCTTTTGCCTGAACTCTGGCCAATGATGGCTGAAATGTCTTGTGATTTGCACTTAAGAGCATAGTCACCCTGGCCTATTCATCCATGATTTTTTAGAGAACACTCAAATGACCAGAAAGGCACTTATTAGGTGTAGAGAGCCCTGGAAATTAGGGGAATCTGGACCTAAAAGGACAAGAGCTCCCCCAAATATTGAAGAGTTAAGAAACCAACCATAACACAGGGATAACAGAACAGCTGTCATCATATTATCTGAGTTAGAAATCAAGGACCAAGAAATAAATGGTGGCAGAAATTTAAAAAAATTAGATACTAGGGACTATTTGAGTGTTTTAAATAAAAGATGAATGCAAAATTAATGTTGTATGAAGTGATGGCCACTTAGAGACTGGAATTGCTTTGATTTTTAATGTAATCATCATAGATTTGAGGTTTGAAGGACAATGACAGCCTCTCTTCTTGCAGTATTTTTCTTGGTGTTTAAAATCAAAACCTATTTACCTCTTTGGTAATACACAGTGGTCTAACTCTCCTGTTGTTGTTTAGTCACCAAGTCCTGTCCAAGTCTTTTGTAACCCCACAGACTGTAGCCCGCCAGGCTCCTCTGTCCATAGGATTCTGCCAGTGAGAATACTGGAGTGGGTTGTCATCTCCCCCTCCAAGGGGATCTTCCAATTTAGGGATTGAATCTATGTCTCCTGTCTTCGCACGCAGATTCTTTACCACTGAGCCACCTAGGAAGCCCAGTCTAGCTTTCTACTCAGGTTTAATTGTGACAAAATTTTTTATGAAAGATTAAAAACTACAACAATTCTATGTTTAGAAGAAGGATTTCATTAACAAATGTGTTTTAATGCTTATCTATAATAACAATAGAAGAAAACAAAATGAAAAATCTCCTAAATTTGCTGAAAGATTATCAACCATGTTGTGTTCAAATAAGCAAGTTGCATCTTTAAAGCTGAAAATAGAAATCAGGTATAAACTGGAAATAGCTACTTCAGATATGCTAAAAGTCGTCACAAGCTCTCCAAACCACAGGTATCAGAGGATGTAAATGTCTTACTCATAGAAACTGACATTTCCTTGATCCATACCAATTTTTTTCTCTATCTAATTTTTAATATGCTCTAATTATCATTACACTTTTGATCATTTCCTGAACTCATCTTGCCCATAATAAATCTTGGCTAAATTTTGTCTTCTGATTTCTCTGAACCTACTCCAGCTCCGAACATTCTGGAAAAAGTCATATAACAGTGTTGACTGACAGGATTATGAATTTATGTTTATACATCTTTTTATCTCCAGTTCAGAATAGATATGTTTTTACTCTTTCAAAATCACATAATTACTTATGCGCTCTCTCTTGACTCTTCTAGCTCTTTCTCTATACAAGTTCTTTCCCTGAGCCCATGAATAATATAAATAAATATCCTGACAAGACTTCCTGTCCCTTCTAACTACCAGGTATTACTATTTTTTCTCATTATCAAAATTTCTAAGTATATATCATAGTATTTCATTTATACTCAAATCAAGAACAGACAAAACTAACATAATAATAGAGAACTTGAAACAGTGATTGTCTTGGGCAGGGGTACATTAGATTAACTGGAAAGGACATGAAGGGAATTAGCTGGGGTAATGGAGATGTCTTGTATATTGGTTAGGTTGGCTGAATGCATTGTCAAAACTTATTGATTTGTACAATTAAGATCTAAATTCAAATTACATCTCAAAAATATATTCAGAAAGTACAGCATTTCTGATATTTCCTTCACCAAACTACTCATATATTTTCATCTCTTGTTAGCTATTTCTACTACATATTATTTTGTAGCTACTTTTCCAAAGACAACCACAGTCCTCATATTAAAACCCCATTAATCAGCAAATGTAGTCACCTATTTTGGGAAGGATTATTTCTTGATAAGCTTTTTTTATTTCCTTCTTTCTTTGACGATAAAACAGTTTCTTATAAAGTGGGAAAATAACTGGATTATTCCATGGGCAACCAATGCAATAAAATTTATTATTTGCCCAGTGTGCTTACAGTTATTAAGGAGAATATATGAAGAAAAAACTAGTCCCTCACTTGAAGACACTTGAAAATCTCTTTGTAGATTGAGATTTGACTGGTTTGAATAACAAAAGTGACCAATATTTTTTAAAATTTCCTTTCTAAAATGCTCAGTATACATATATATATATTTTTTACTAAAAGCTCTGTACACAGAAATTTTGTCTGGGAACCAGGATTATGCATAATATAAACCATGCTAAGTTACTAATTATTTTCAATTATTGTTTTATTATACTGCATTTCATAGAGAAAAATATTCCTCTACAAAGAAGCTTTCAGTGAAAATTTTGGTGGGAAAAATATGAATTTACCAACACTCTAAATATGCTTAGACAAGAAAAATGTATTTAACTATCTAAGACAGGACTGCCTCTGTTCTATGCATTACCTTGCACTTATATGGAAGTTGACAGATTGGCTCTTGTAGAGCAGCAGATATTTTACAGGCACTAAATGCTGAGAAACAAACTGCATATCTTGTTAGCTTATTTTAATCTTGCTTGTGGTGAACAAAATATCTGCACATTATAAAAACCTTCCTTAGGAAGGATACAAATTTTATAAATTGCCAATCCTCCAGATAAAGTAATCTGCAGTCCCTGGGAAATTGCTATTCCTTCTATTGATTGAGTGACTTCAAGGAAAATACTTCAGTAACAGAACAAAATCTCCCATATTCCTAAATAGCTTCACTGCATCTCTGAATCCATGGCCCCAGTATTCCACAGTCATATATTATAACACATTCACTATGAAAAATGTAATAGACATCTGTGTTATCTCCAAAAGTCAACAAAGGAATTTTTTAGAGTAGTTACAAATCTTAAACTTTTCAAGAGAATTAGTTTAGCCTTGTGATGCATGTGGTACTCACTGAATAATCCTCCTCTTCTAAAAACCCTCCAAACTCTCAATTCATATAAGTTGCAAATCAAAAAACTTAACAAGAAAATGTTATATTTTTATCAAAATGCTTTAAGAAAGCATGTCAGTTGTTCACTGTTGGAAAATTCTGTTCTTAGTTATGTCACTTAAAGGTTTCTGCACCTTTACCTTCTTAGCATATAGACTTACTGGGCACAGAAATAGACAAATTAGAAATATATGAGGAAGATAAAAATTCCATCACAGCAGGCAGGAAAATGTATGCAAGAGAACCACCATTAAATAAACAACCACCCTAATAGCTGCTGCCGGAGATAATGTTGTGCTGACACAGTAGAAACAGGGCTGAGGGAGGTGAAATATTACTGAAATTCAAATGCTGGGAAGTTCCTTTTGGGCATATAGTTTTTAATAAAAATTATTAAGTGATACCGACTTTTATTTCTTTTCATGATTGAAATATGGTTTTCTGAAAGGTATGCAACAAAATAAGGTTAAACTGCATTATATTTGTTATGTGGTATGTCAGCTATGAAGGAGTAGCTTTAAAAAAATAATATTCAAGATACAGATTTAAGATGGTCATGCTGACACTTTATTTTTCTTGTACATATGGATCTGATCTCTCTCAATTTTCAACTTAAACTTGGAGAGTGCACAGCTAATATTCTGTGTGTCTTGGAACAGTGCCTGGAAAAGAAGACTGTGAGAAACGGATAGAGAGGTTAGGCTAGCAATATAGCATTTTTGAGTAGAATGTCACTATGCAATACAAGCTTTGTAAGTACATATTTCATATTAAACTACCTAAACTTCGATACTTTTGGAATGGTTTTCAACTGTTTTATCACATTTTAAGAGTAATACTAAGTTTGAAACACCAACATAGACTTGTTAGCTGTATGTGCAGCAATTTACTTTCCTATGAGCAGTGAACAAATGAATAAAACTTTTCCCACCAGTACTTACTCATATTCATTGATTAGCAATGTGATCATTCTTTAAACACATTACATTTTACTCTATTAAATATGGGTCTTTTGATATATATGTCAATCTGTAAAATTAGTATATATCTCAATCTATAGTTTAGAAAGTATAAAAGCATATGCTGAAGCTAGAATGTCAAAGATTTTTAATACTTATACATGTATATTACATAAAATGAAATATTATATGTAATCAAAAATATTTGGGTGGATATACCAGTGCTGCTCCCATTCTCCAAAACAGTTGTTCTTTCTCTTTATGCTTCCTACCTATCTCTCTGCAAATCTATGTGGCACATTCTCAAAGGGCATGAAAGATAATGATAAGTATTCATTTGGTAGCTGTTGAATGGAATTTAGTCATTAACTGACCAAAAGTTTGGCTATCCACTTCTTACTTTTTACAAACTTTTGATGAAATGAGATGGTTTTATGTTCATTTGCTTCTAAAAATATTGACACAATTATATTTGATATGCTATAGAATCTTATATACAAAATATTATTTTTGATTATATTTTCACAGAATTATGGAAATTCTCAAATAATTCCACTTTCTTCTAGAATAACTAAAGTATATCTAATATGACTGTCCATGTAATCAATTTGTAACAAGGTTGGTTTGACCTGTGTCCATATGCATGAGAAACCATGTATTAATAGGAATTGTCATCTAGAGTCCGAAGTAGTACATGGAACATAGTAGGTACTCAATAAATATTTAATTACTTAATGAATATCTCTATTTTATCCCAAGTCAAGACAGGAGGTGACAGAGCATGGAAAAGAAAACAATGGACTAGGGGTTAGAAGAAATGGTTTCTGTCCTTTCTTTTTTCTCACTTAGTATAAGCTATTCACTTAGCTTACTTGTCTTCCAAATTTATTCCCAATAATATGTCTTCCCAAATTATCATATCTAGGCTTCAAACTGCTTTTGCTTGGAATGCTGGTCCCCCTGCTTACTGTGACCAATAGCCACTCATTCTTATTAAACTCATTAAGTTTCAGATATCATCACATAATTCTGGTTTAACCTCAGCCAGCATTGATCTCTTTCCTTTTACACTTATAAGTTCCTTAACATGTTGTAAGTCTTGCTTCGTCAGTACAATCTCATGTTTATCAAAAATTTATAAAAAATTAGAAGCTGATAGCCAAACTTCAATAACAATAAGTTAATGAATAAATTCCATGCTGCTGCTAAGTCATGTCAGTCATGTCCGACTCTGTGTGACCCCATAGACGGCAGCCCCCCAGGCTCCTGTCCCTGGGATTCTCCAGGCAAGAACAGTGGAGTGGGTTGCCGTTTCCTTCTCCAATGCATAAAAGTGAAAAGCGAAAATGAAGTCGCTCAGTCATGTCCGACTCTTAGCGACCCCATGGACTGCAGCCTACCAGGCTCCTCTGTCCATGGGATTTTCCAGGCAAGAGCACTGGAGTGGGTCACTAGTGCCTTCTCTATGCAGCAGCCATCAAATGAATATATACCATCAGGGACATCCAGAGGCCTCAAACTTACAACTGAATTGTCTCAAATATGTGTTTTATTTGACCATCACACAATTTCAATTTTTAACCAGTAGCAGATATTCATGTGAGAAAGCATGACAAAAAAATAGTTTTCTAATTTCTCTTAGAAAAATACAAAATCTGTTCCCACTGGGCCTGCTTCTTGTTTGGCAGTGATCAACCAGAGCTGAATAACTACTGCCCATTTAGTCCAAGCACATATTTACATTAATCCCCACCCAGCATGAACCTGTTGGATATGTGAGATTTTAACCCCTGAAGATACTTCATCCTAATATACCCACCCTCAGCACCACTCTCAAACACCCACCCCATACACACAGACTCCAAACTTACTTGGAGTCTCTAAAAAGGCCCAAGTTCTCTATCTATATATCTGTTAGGCATTTCATATTTTAAATGTTTAAATTTTAAAAAGCTATCTAAAGTGTCAGGTTATCTTCCTGTTACCTATATGTTCATAAAGTGAGATTCAGCTTAAAAATGGTATTGAATCTACTTCTTATTTCCCATCTTCACTAATGATACACTGAGCAATTAGAAATCAAAAAGCCATTTTGACTTCTTCATTTACATATCAGTATCCAGTGATTTCCCAAGTTCTGTTAGATTTACCAGCAGAGAGAGCAGTTAGGGTGGTAGTGGTGGTGGGAGGGGGACTCATTTTCTCCTCTCCATTCCTATTGCTTCTTGCCCTCAGAGTCTGCACTTGGTGAAACAGTGCCCCTCACTCTGTGAGGGTACCTGTCCTTAAAATTAACAGAGCTGCACTAAGCAACTCCATTTAGCTTTGATTTCAGATTCCAGAAACCAGAGTCAATTTACAGTCAACAGTAAAAGAGTTGTTTTAGAGCCTAAATTCACTTTCATGGAGCTTGCAAAATGGCACTTCGAAACATTTACAATGATCTAAGAGATCATTGGTGAAATGTTTTGGCACCAGCAAGTCTGCTGTGCAGCTCTCAAGACAAGTGGCATTTCAACCTATATCCTACTTGACTTTATTAGAAGCACTGTATGTGAGAGAAACAGGAAATCTGCACAGCACTTTTAAAGTAATGTGGTGAATTATAAATTAATGAGGGTTTAGTATGGGAAGGGAATAACATCTGCAGAAGAGCGGATTTCGTAAAGACAAAAGGGAAAACGGTTTCCCTTAATAAAACATAACCTTTCTGCACGCACAATCAATTCTCAATTAGTCATACCAGAGAGAGTATCCACCACAGACTGTCAAACTGCCTCACTTTAACTGCTTCCTTTTCCCCACACTGTTTTCTGATTCTGCCTCCTCTCACCCGAGATGCTCCTTGAATTAATATTTCCAACAATTTTCTTCAATCTGTTTCTGCCATCAAAAAATCCAATTTTCTTTTTATTTCAATGGAGTCTCTATTGCATGGAGCTTTCCCTCCCACAGTTTCCTGGCCTTTCTGTGCTCAAGCCTAATGTTTAGTCAATCAAAGTGGGTAAGAAGCCAAAACTGAACAGGAACTCAGAGGAGAAATGATTTCCCTAGGAAGTTCTCCAATTCCTTCTTTATATCTCTTTAATGAGCATACAGCAATGAAGTCATCACTTTGGAAGTTCAAACAGACAACAGAGAAATTTTTGGAGTGCTTTCAAAGTTCAATTCAACAATTATGGATTGAGTACTTACTTACTATTTGCAAAGCCTTTAAGTGGGTACATAGGAAAAAGAACTCTCTACCCTACAGGGCTTATACTCTAACTGGAAGGGGAAGTAGAAGATAATTTTGCAAATAACCAGGACCTACATCATGACTTGTATCATAGTAATACCATCAATGTTTCATTCAGTAATGTCAGTAGAGAGTAACCAAACATTCACTACTTGTTAGATGCCCTATAAAGCCCTGCGGATACCAGGATATACAAGACAATACCCTATCTTCACAGTCTATTAGGAAAGTAATGCAAGGAAACAGTTACAGACATCAAGATTAAAATGTTCACTTAAGTGCTATGTAGAAAAACATGGCTGTATGTGTGCCAGAAAGAAAGTTTCTATCTCTGCCCAGGAATGGGCAGGAGTGCCAAGAAAGTTTTCACAGAGGAGTGGCAACTTGAAGGGCAAAGACAGAAAGGCATTTAATACTGAAGCACTAGGATGTGCAGAGCTTGGAAATATGAGAGAACATTCTGCGTTCCAGAAGAATTCATAGTTCTGTAAGGTTAGTGTACTCAGGACCTGACCAGGGGGTGCTGGAAGATGAAGCAAGGAAGAAATATGATCCTGGAATGCTTTTATGAGTTAAGCACCCAGCACAGCGCCTGGTACAAAAATAGCTGTCAAAAATTTGTGTGAGTGAATGAATGAATAAGGAGTTTGGCTTTTATTCTAAGGGTGTTGCATATGTATAGAAGGATTTGCATTTGGGAAAAGGTTCCAGAAGGTGAATGTGATGGTTGGATTAGAGGGGCTAAGATGAAAGGTACAGAGACCAGACAGGACATTCCTGCAGTTGTCCATGTAAGATGACATGCACGTGTGCATGCTAAGTTGCTTCAGTCATGTCTGACTTTGCAACCCTGTGTACTGTAGCCCACCAGGCTCCTCTGTCCATGGGATTCTCCGGGTAAGAATANACATATTTCATATTAAACTACCTAAACTTCAATACTTTTGGAATGGTTTTCAACTGTTTTATCACATTTTAAGAGTAATACTAAGTTTGAAACACCAACATAGACTTGTTAGCTGTATGTGCAGCAATTTACTTTCCTATGAGCAGTGAACAAATGAATAAAACTTTTCCCACCAGTACTTACTCATATTCATTGATTAGCAATGTGATCATTCTTTAAACACATTACATTTTACTCTATTAAATATGGGTCTTTTGATATATATGTCAATCTGTAAAATTAGTATATATCTCAATCTATAGTTTAGAAAGTATAAAAGCATATGCTGAAGCTAGAATGTCAAAGATTTTTAATACTTATACATGTATATTACATAAAATGAAATATTATATGTAATCAAAAATATTTGGGTGGATATACCAGTGCTGCTCCCATTCTCCAAAACAGTTGTTCTTTCTCTTTATGCTTCCTACCTATCTCTCTGCAAATCTATGTGGCACATTCTCAAAGGGCATGAAAGATAATGATAAGTATTCATTTGGTAGCTGTTGAATGGAATTTAGTCATTAACTGACCAAAAGTTTGGCTATCCACTTCTTACTTTTTACAAACTTTTGATGAAATGAGATGGTTTTATGTTCATTTGCTTCTAAAAATATTGACACAATTATATTTGATATGCTATAGAATCTTATATACAAAATATTATTTTTGATTATATTTTCACAGAATTATGGAAATTCTCAAATAATTCCACTTTCTTCTAGAATAACTAAAGTATATCTAATATGACTGTCCATGTAATCAATTTGTAACAAGGTTGGTTTGACCTGTGTCCATATGCATGAGAAACCATGTATTAATAGGAATTGTCATCTAGAGTCCGAAGTAGTACATGGAACATAGTAGGTACTCAATAAATATTTAATTACTTAATGAATATCTCTATTTTATCCCAAGTCAAGACAGGAGGTGACAGAGCATGGAAAAGAAAACAATGGACTAGGGGTTAGAAGAAATGGTTTCTGTCCTTTCTTTTTTCTCACTTAGTATAAGCTATTCACTTAGCTTACTTGTCTTCCAAATTTATTCCCAATAATATGTCTTCCCAAATTATCATATCTAGGCTTCAAACTGCTTTTGCTTGGAATGCTGGTCCCCCTGCTTACTGTGACCAATAGCCACTCATTCTTATTAAACTCATTAAGTTTCAGATATCATCACATAATTCTGGTTTAACCTCAGCCAGCATTGATCTCTTTCCTTTTACACTTATAAGTTCCTTAACATGTTGTAAGTCTTGCTTCGTCAGTACAATCTCATGTTTATCAAAAATTTATAAAAAATTAGAAGCTGATAGCCAAACTTCAATAACAATAAGTTAATGAATAAATTTCATGCTGCTGCTAAGTCATGTCAGTCATGTCCGACTCTGTGTGACCCCATAGACGGCAGCCCCCCAGGCTCCTGTCCCTGGGATTCTCCAGGCAAGAACAGTGGAGTGGGTTGCCGTTTCCTTCTCCAATGCATAAAAGTGAAAAGCGAAAATGAAGTCGCTCAGTCATGTCCGACTCTTAGCGACCCCATGGACTGCAGCCTACCAGGCTCCTCTGNGGGTTGCCGTTTCCTTCTCCAATGCATAAAAGTGAAAAGCGAAAATGAAGTCGCTCAGTCATGTCCGACTCTTAGCGACCCCATGGACTGCAGCCTACCAGGCTCCTCTGTCCATGGGATTTTCCAGGCAAGAGCACTGGAGTGGGTCACTAGTGCCTTCTCTATGCAGCAGCCATCAAATGAATATATACCATCAGGGACATCCAGAGGCCTCAAACTTACAACTGAATTGTCTCAAATATGTGTTTTATTTGACCATCACACAATTTCAATTTTTAACCAGTAGCAGATATTCATGTGAGAAAGCATGACAAAAAAATAGTTTTCTAATTTCTCTTAGAAAAATACAAAATCTGTTCCCACTGGGCCTGCTTCTTGTTTGGCAGTGATCAACCAGAGCTGAATAACTACTGCCCATTTAGTCCAAGCACATATTTACATTAATCCCCACCCAGCATGAACCTGTTGGATATGTGAGATTTTAACCCCTGAAGATACTTCATCCTAATATACCCACCCTCAGCACCACTCTCAAACACCCACCCCATACACACAGACTCCAAACTTACTTGGAGTCTCTAAAAAGGCCCAAGTTCTCTATCTATATATCTGTTAGGCATTTCATATTTTAAATGTTTAAATTTTAAAAAGCTATCTAAAGTGTCAGGTTATCTTCCTGTTACCTATATGTTCATAAAGTGAGATTCAGCTTAAAAATGGTATTGAATCTACTTCTTATTTCCCATCTTCACTAATGATACACTGAGCAATTAGAAATCAAAAAGCCATTTTGACTTCTTCATTTACATATCAGTATCCAGTGATTTCCCAAGTTCTGTTAGATTTACCAGCAGAGAGAGCAGTTAGGGTGGTAGTGGTGGTGGGAGGGGGACTCATTTTCTCCTCTCCATTCCTATTGCTTCTTGCCCTCAGAGTCTGCACTTGGTGAAACAGTGCCCCTCACTCTGTGAGGGTACCTGTCCTTAAAATTAACAGAGCTGCACTAAGCAACTCCATTTAGCTTTGATTTCAGATTCCAGAAACCAGAGTCAATTTACAGTCAACAGTAAAAGAGTTGTTTTAGAGCCTAAATTCACTTTCATGGAGCTTGCAAAATGGCACTTCGAAACATTTACAATGATCTAAGAGATCATTGGTGAAATGTTTTGGCACCAGCAAGTCTGCTGTGCAGCTCTCAAGACAAGTGGCATTTCAACCTATATCCTACTTGACTTTATTAGAAGCACTGTATGTGAGAGAAACAGGAAATCTGCACAGCACTTTTAAAGTAATGTGGTGAATTATAAATTAATGAGGGTTTAGTATGGGAAGGGAATAACATCTGCAGAAGAGCGGATTTCGTAAAGACAAAAGGGAAAACGGTTTCCCTTAATAAAACATAACCTTTCTGCACGCACAATCAATTCTCAATTAGTCATACCAGAGAGAGTATCCACCACAGACTGTCAAACTGCCTCACTTTAACTGCTTCCTTTTCCCCACACTGTTTTCTGATTCTGCCTCCTCTCACCCGAGATGCTCCTTGAATTAATATTTCCAACAATTTTCTTCAATCTGTTTCTGCCATCAAAAAATCCAATTTTCTTTTTATTTCAATGGAGTCTCTATTGCATGGAGCTTTCCCTCCCACAGTTTCCTGGCCTTTCTGTGCTCAAGCCTAATGTTTAGTCAATCAAAGTGGGTAAGAAGCCAAAACTGAACAGGAACTCAGAGGAGAAATGATTTCCCTAGGAAGTTCTCCAATTCCTTCTTTATATCTCTTTAATGAGCATACAGCAATGAAGTCATCACTTTGGAAGTTCAAACAGACAACAGAGAAATTTTTGGAGTGCTTTCAAAGTTCAATTCAACAATTATGGATTGAGTACTTACTTACTATTTGCAAAGCCTTTAAGTGGGTACATAGGAAAAAGAACTCTCTACCCTACAGGGCTTATACTCTAACTGGAAGGGGAAGTAGAAGATAATTTTGCAAATAACCAGGACCTACATCATGACTTGTATCATAGTAATACCATCAATGTTTCATTCAGTAATGTCAGTAGAGAGTAACCAAACATTCACTACTTGTTAGATGCCCTATAAAGCCCTGCGGATACCAGGATATACAAGACAATACCCTATCTTCACAGTCTATTAGGAAAGTAATGCAAGGAAACAGTTACAGACATCAAGATTAAAATGTTCACTTAAGTGCTATGTAGAAAAACATGGCTGTATGTGTGCCAGAAAGAAAGTTTCTATCTCTGCCCAGGAATGGGCAGGAGTGCCAAGAAAGTTTTCACAGAGGAGTGGCAACTTGAAGGGCAAAGACAGAAAGGCATTTAATACTGAAGCACTAGGATGTGCAGAGCTTGGAAATATGAGAGAACATTCTGCGTTCCAGAAGAATTCATAGTTCTGTAAGGTTAGTGTACTCAGGACCTGACCAGGGGGTGCTGGAAGATGAAGCAAGGAAGAAATATGATCCTGGAATGCTTTTATGAGTTAAGCACCCAGCACAGCGCCTGGTACAAAAATAGCTGTCAAAAATTTGTGTGAGTGAATGAATGAATAAGGAGTTTGGCTTTTATTCTAAGGGTGTTGCATATGTATAGAAGGATTTGCATTTGGGAAAAGGTTCCAGAAGGTGAATGTGATGGTTGGATTAGAGGGGCTAAGATGAAAGGTACAGAGACCAGACAGGACATTCCTGCAGTTGTCCATGTAAGATGACATGCATGTGTGCATGCTAAGTTGCTTCAGTCATGTCTGACTTTGCAACCCTGTGTACTGTAGCCCACCAGGCTCCTCTGTCCATGGGATTCTCCGGGTAAGAATACTGAAGTGGGTTGCAATGACCTCCTCCAGAGGATCTTCCTGACCCAGGGATCAAACCAAGTCTCTTATAAGTCTCCTGCACTGGCAGCTGGGTTCTTTACCACTAGTACCACCTGGGAAGCCCCATGTACAATGATATGAGCCCTCAATACAGGGAGAGCTGAAAAACCAGAGTAGAACTGTTTCAGAAGTTAAATGGTATAGCTTGTTGAATAACTGGATATGAGGAGGTAAGAGAGAGCTCAAACATGAAGATGTTTTTCAGGTTTGTAGTTTGGATAATTGAGTAGATTCTGGTGCCCTTCATACAGATAGGGAATTTGAGAAGAAAAGCAGGTATAATTCTACCTAAGCTACCACATGCTCAGCAGAAATTCCTGAGGTACTTATTTGAGGTTCATCTGATCTTTACTTGTGGGCTTCCCTGGTGGCTCAGACAGTAAAGCATCTGCCTGCAATGTGGGAGACCCAGGTTCAATCCATGGGTTGGGAAGATCCTGTGGAGAAGGAAATGGCAACGCATTCCAGTTCTCTTGCCTGGAAAATTCTATGGACTGAGAAGCCTGGTAGGCTACAGTCAATGGGGTCACAAAGAGTCAGACACGACTGAGCGACTTCACTTTCTTTCTTTCGTTTTTATCTTTACTTAAATAATTTAAAAATAAGCCTAAATACCTAGTTTACCAATTCAGCATAAGTTAGAAACTGAAATTTTTTAGTAGTTAGGTTTCACAGAGCATTAAGAAATGAGAGCCAATAGCTTAAGAGAAAGAGGCAAAAAAAACCTTAAAAGCAAACAAAACCACACCAACTAGTGCAGTTTTTATTTCTGGCATTGCTTAATGACATTTACCATTTCTCTATGTGCTGAAGTAGAATGTTATCTTGGCCCACATACACCTGGTTTTCCATACAAAACTTAACAGTATACCCAGCTTCACTAATGGATTAAGCACATGGTTCCTCATTTAAAGGAGCAGCATAGAACTACTGCATTCAAGGTTACTTTCCAGGGAAAGTAACCTTGAACTTAATACTGCTTAATACACAGTAGCGCCACCTTTTCTGCAGTTTTGATTTCCATGATTTCAGTTACTTTTAGTCAAAAACAGTCTGAAAATGTTAAATGGAAAATTCCAGGAATAAACCATTCATACATTTTTGAAATTTCTGGCTTTCTGAGTAGTATGATGAAATCTCATGCCGTCTGCTCCATTCCACCATTCCTGGAACGTGAATCGTCTTTGTCTAGTGTATCCAGCTTGTAAGTCACTGAGTAGTTGGTCCCTTAGTAGCCATATGAGTTATCGGATCAACTGCTGGGCTATCACAATGCTTGTGTTCAAGTATCCCTTATTTCACCCAATAGCCCCAAAGCATAAGAGTGGCAGCGCTGGCAATTTGGATATGTCAAAGAGAAGCCATGAAGTGCTTCCTTTAATGCGAAAAGGTGAAAGTTCTTGAATTAATAAGGAAAGAAAAAAAAAAACTAGGGTGTGGTTGCTAAGATATATGACAAGAAGGAATCTTCAATCCATGAAATCATGAAGAATGGAAGAGAAATGTGTGCTAGTTTTTCTGTAGCACCTCAAACTGTAAAAGTTATGGCCATAGTGCAGGATAAGAGCCTAGTTAAGATGGAAAAAGCATTCAATCTGTACAGTAAGATATTTTCAGAGAGAGACCATGTTCATATAACTTGCATTACAGAAAATGGCTATAATTATTCTATTTTATTATTGCTATTAATCTCTTACTACACCTAATTTATACATTAAACTTCATCATATGTATGTGTGTATAGAAAAAAGCATTGTATATATTTGGGTGCAGTATGTTGGTAGCTTCAGGCATCCATGAGAGATTGCTGTATATCAAAAATCTGGGTTAAAGAACTTTTAAAGTTCTGTAATGATTCCTAATCCAACCATTCCCCTAAGATTTATTTTCTGCGTTAAATGATTACCTTAGATGTAGATGTTCAGTTGTAGTGTGCTGGTTCGGCTACAAAGTTGTTTTTCTGAACTGCATGTACAGTAAGGATGATTATAAGAAATAGTTCTAGGAAACTAGCTTTTCTTAATCTTTCTAATGAGTGTATTGCTTAAGAGGTTCTTTAGTACAATATCAGTACCCTTTCATTCATTCAAGATATATTCATTGATTATCTGTAATTTTTCAGACACTGTGCTAGGTTTTGGAGATAAAATATGATGAATAACACCGCACCACTGCTATTAAGAAACTTTCAAAACCATGGTGGAGAAAGATGATTAAACAAGTAATTATAACACAGTGTTGTAAGTGCAATGATACTGCTATGTCTCAAATGACAGTACTACAGAGGAGGGGCACCTAACAATGCCATTGTAGGAATGCATGCAGAATTTCTAAGTGTTCTGAGTAAGTCAGGGAGAAGTGGTACAACATGCCAGGTAGAATTAAAGAGCATATGGGAAGGCATGGAAGCACTGTAAAGTTTTTCTCGGTACCAGAATAGCTCTGATTCTTCTGCACATCTGACCATGAGAACGTGCAGCACATATGACATTTCTTTATTTTTGTAGGATGCTAGTCACTTGTGCCTTCCTCTAACAAATGCACAGCACTTCCTAATACATACTTTGTACTATTATCATCCCTAGCCTCATCTTATTGGTTTTACTTAATTCATCTGTGTCCTGATTTCCTTGTTTTTTAATATTATTTTAAAGTCATTAAAATGCATTTTTTAAGGAATATTAAACACTTTAGCACAAAGTGGAGTATAAATAAATAAAAAACTCTAATGGGGGGGTCATGATAATAGTAACATCTTTTAGAACAAAAGTAAATAACCCCAAACACTTGATCATCAGTGTGTAACTGATATTCATGACGTTCACTCCTAAATCATCAAGAAAAGTTTAAACCTTTTATGTTCTATATAATAAAGTTCATTTGTTTTAAATACCTCAATCATTTAAAAATGGTTAATTTAACATATTAGTGTGAATAAACTTATAAACCTTTAGATCAAAAACATGCCTAACTGGAATTGCTTTTCCCTGAGGTCCGTAATGAGTAGAAGTTTTCATGTGCTTGATTTAGAAATACTTTTAATATAATGTAAAAATCTTATGGACTCTAATTAAGTATAGTAGAGTTCATAGGTAGATTTTTTAGCTACATTATAAATTAAAATATTTCTAAATCAAACATATGAAAGCTTCTGCTAGTGGGCTTCCCTAGTGTCTCAGTTGGTAAAGAATCTGCCTGCAATGCAGGAAACTGAGTTTTGATCCCTGGGTTGGGAAGATCCCCTGGGAAAGGAAATGACAACCTACTCCAGTACTCTTGCCTGAAGAGTTCCAAGGACAGAGGAGCCTGGCAGGCTACGGTATATTGGATCATAAAGAGTCGGACATGACTGTGCAACTAACTTTCACATTTAATTAAGAAGAAACATACCACCTTTCTCTACTTGAATGGGTTTGGGCTGACTACAGATCCACATGTAAAATATAAATAGGAGTCCAAGGAAAACCCATGTTATTGCTTTATAAGTCTCATTCAAGCTTGGATAAACACTTATTAAACAAATTATGAATATGCTTTTGCTGAAGAAAATCAATAAAAAATGATGTTTTGCACCTAATATAACACTGGGATTATTTCTTCAGGCTCAATTTAGTGAGTAACTTGGCAGTATCTATTTGCATTTTGTCATTGGCAATTTATAACATAAGTCATTCAATTTACACTATCATGTTTGTTATTTTACATTGCCTTTTTTATATTTTGAATTTATCATCTCTAATAAATTACTTTACAGAAATCAGAACTTGGGTAAAATATCACTGTTCATCCAAACAAGCTTATGAATAATATTTAAAAAACAGAGGTTTGCCTAAACCTTTTACATTAACTGAACTACTGTTTGTTGTTACAGGATGTCATTCATTCAACAAACTTTAATGAGCATCTACTGTGTGGGCACCATTCCAGGTGCTATCTAGTAATAAACAATGAGGAAGAGCATATTCAGAGCTTTCCCTTCTGATGGAATATTACTGGAAATTATAAGTTAGTAAATGAAGAAGCCAGCACCAAAATACAAGCTTACTGACTCACGGTCTACCTTCTGAGCCTTTGAGATACTCAAACTTCCCATGTTGAAAATGAAGTTGATACAGAGGAAAGCATGTTGACAGATGGCAAGAGACAATATTCTGATGACATACTTTTAGTACCTGGATCCAGCCAAGCCTAAGGCCATATGTACCCTGTACTTTCTAGCATTCCAAGATAATAAATTCTCTTTTTAGCTTAAAATTGTTTACTGTTAGTTGCCACTAACTGAAACCTAGCTAACAGTTAATCTGTTGGATAATCTTGTGATTAGTCTCTATGAGTATGAATAAATTAAGGAAAGTATTATTTGATTATAGTATTAGTTGATAAAAAAAAGCACCTGTCATAATCCTGCTAGAGTTTTCAGAATTACATTAAAATATTATAAACATAATGCTATCTCCCTTCCAATTAGATGACTTCAGCAAGTCATTTAATCTCCCAGTGCAGTGCTTCAGTTTTCTCATATGTATAATGAGTAAAGTACGAGCATAGAGGGCTGATTTGAAGATAAGATTAAATGAAATAATACATATTTTATATAAAACTTAAAATTGTACCTGACAAATTAAAAGTACTCAAATAGAATACAAATATTTTTATTAGTATTAATTTTCTCAAAGGGGTTTCTGACACCTATACAATTAAAGAGACACTGCCCTATATTTTCATGACTTTTATTTTAGAAATTATGTGAGGTAACCAAGATGGATTCAAAGTATTTAAAACTCTTTTTAAAATGCTAAATGGGCCTATGTGAGGTGGTGTGGGAGATGACAGTTGGCCCAGGACATTGAGAAGATGAAGAATAATCTGAGATCTGCAAATCTGCATATCAATTTTTGTAGAACTTCTATCAAAATGCATCTGCTTCCATAGAGCAAAAAGGAATGACATCGAGAGATAATACAGAATCTCAATCAAGATCAGGAGGAAAAGAATAAAAGAGGAGATTCTAACCACAGAAAACAAAAAAGGAGAAGAAAATACCATGACCCTGTGATTTAATTGGTGGAGTATCTCAACCATTACTTAGATTGGCTACTCTATGTAACATATGAAGCACCTTCAAACTGATAAATTTGTGGTAAATATTCATGGTGCTATTATTTGAACTATTATTAGTAGCATTTGGGATGCAATAAGTAGTACCCAGAAGGCAGTAACCATGTGGAACACTTTTTTGCTTCAAAGATGAAAGGACCTATCAATTCTTTATTTTTTAATGAGAGATGTGGTAGTTTGGCATAATAGACTAGTTTGGATTCAATCAGCAACGTTTTTTTAAATTCATCATTTAGGAAAAAAGAAATAGTATACTTTCATTGAAGTACACAGCAATACCACCATTCTCTTGGTGATTTTCCTCCTCTATTTCTCATTAGCTTCATCCCATTAAAATTTTTGACAAATATAAATCCTGTAAAGTTGATTGGTTTGATTAACCTAATAGAGAAAAAAAGTCAGCCACTTATCAACCTTCACCTGACATTGACATAAAGTCTTTACATGGCACAGTTCCTGGGCTTTGTCATTTGAAATAGGGAAAGGGATAGCTCAGTAGAATGAATAGGGTTGCAGTGCAACAGATTAATTAAGCAGCTCACGGGAATGATATTGAGAGGTAACTGATTAACTGAACATTGAAGCCATCTAATCAAATAGCAGACACAATAAATATGTTTCTTCAGAGATAAATTATGCCCTGATTAGCATATTCATTTATAGAGTTGAATTAACTCTTTATCTGCTTTTAAAACTTTGCTTAGCTGTAAATAATTACCTCTTTCATGTCATTCTAAAACTGCCTGGTGAACATGCCTGTATCCTTCAAGATTTGAGCAGTTTATTCATTAATTATGCAAGCTNAATATGTTTCTTCAGAGATAAATTATGCCCTGATTAGCATATTCATTTATAGAGTTGAATTAACTCTTTATCTGCTTTTAAAACTTTGCTTAGCTGTAAATAATTACCTCTTTCATGTCATTCTAAAACTGCCTGGTGAACATGCCTGTATCCTTCAAGATTTGAGCAGTTTATTCATTAATTATGCAAGCTTTCTGTTCACAAAAGAGGTAAAAAGTCCACTGAGCCATTATTATTATTCCACACAACCACAGGCAGACAAAGCATACAATATAATTGAAGATGAATCAGTAAGAAACCAGAACCTAGGGTTTAATAAGAAAGGGAGAATAGATAGTTGTGAAAATATTAAAATCAAAGATCTACCAAGTCATTTATAGACGAAAATATGTCTTTTGAAGTGTGAAAGCATAGTAATTATTTTTTTCATATGAGCCTATGGAAAAGATGGTCACTTTGTATTTATGAAGTTTCAGTAAAATAAAGGGTTGAACTTAAATCAGGGCAACTGGGGGAAGATGAATTCACAGAGTGTAAAGCAGTTCATTTGTACTTAAACTGTCTTCCCTTTTGCTAATACTGGAGCCCTGCCCCCTATTTTTGACACCCGGGCAGAATCCAGTTGTCACAGCTGTGTAGCTCAATGAATAGCAAGAGTCTGCTCCCTGTGCTTGTGGATGCTCATCATCAAAGAGGGTCTGTCACCCCCTAGTCCAGAAGCAAGTTTCTTGCCAGCCTGAAGGAACTGAGCTTCATGGGGGAAGGGCAGAGAGTCCCAGAGATAAGAAATGTGGCCTTGTCAGCATCTGAGCCCTGGCAGCATCTAGTCCTAATGCAGAGTCCTGATTGAATTCCTGTGTCAATGATTTTCTTACAGAAATTCAAGCTCCACCCAAGGAAGAGCTCTCCAGGAAAGAGGTCCTATGAATGCCTCTGCTGCCACAGATGTCATGTGGAAAATTGGATGGAGCCATGGTTACTCATCTCGCTGAGTTGGAATTGGCTAAAAGGGCAGTATCATGTGTAGAGGCAAGATGTTACACAGCTGTTGGCTGAAAAGGGATTCGGATTACTGAAATTATTTATTCTAATGGAAACTAAAGAACTATAAGTGAGATTTTTTTCTTTCAGCTTAAAAGAATTTCAACATATTAGGGGTGATAATGCCTAATATTTTATGCATATATTTGCATTTTGTGTATACATATACAGATGAAGACTGCTTAAAATTGATCAGAAAGAGTAGGTCTCTTTCTGTGTATCTCACTTCCCCTCTGTTTTTTATTATTTATTTACCACATTTCTACAGTTTAAAAATCCTAAAGTTGAACGATTTGTAAGCAGAAAGAAATAACATGTCAGATGTATTTCATATATATGATAATTATTTTAAATTGATCAGAACAAGGAAGTCTCTAAACTGGAACTGAAATGATTTCAAGATGTTACTAAAATACTTATAATTCAACTTCAGATGACTTTTAAAAACTAACCTCTAAAAGAAAATAGTGTATCCTTTACCATTAGGACTTCACAATCACAACTGCTTTTATTTGGTCACGTTGGTATCTACATATTGAGGGTTCATATCAAACACATCCAATTGCAATAATATATAAATTTATATGAAAAATATAAGCAGGATCCAATCAAACATCTTTATGTGCATATTTTTGATCTACTCCTTAGAGTATTATAAAGAAAGTGAAGTACATCTTTTCAACCTATTCATGTGTTTATTGGTAACAGTGTTGTGAAGGAAGACAGAAACCCATTCCACTGCCAAACACCAACATTATGTGATAACAAGAACAATCCAGATCAGTTCAGTCACTCAGTCATGTCCAACTCTGCGACCCCATGAATCGCAGCACGCAGACCTCCCTGTCCATCACCATCTCCCAGAGTTCACTCAAATTCACGTCCATAGAGTAGGTGATGCCATCCAGCCATCTCATCCTCTGTCATCCCCTTCTCCTTCTGCCCCCAATCCCTCCCAGCATCAGAGTCTTTTCCAATGAGTCAACTCTTCACATGAGGTGGCCAAAGTACTGGAGTTTCAGCTTCAGCATCATTCCTTTCAAAGAAATCCCAGGGCTGATCTCCTTCAGAATGGACTGGTTGGATCTCCTTGCAGTCCAAGGGACTCTCAAGAGCCTCTCCAACACCACAGTTCAAAAGCATCAACTCTTTGGTGCTCAGCTTTCTTCACAGTCCAAATCTCACATTCATACATGACCACTGGAAAAACCATAGCCTTGACTAGACGGACCTTTGTTGGCAAAGTAATGTCTCTGCTTTTCAATATGCTATCTAGGTTGGTAATAGCTTTCCTTCCAAAGAGTAAGGGTCTTTTAATTTCATGGCTGCAGTCACCATCTGCAGTAATTTGGGAGCCCTAAAAAATAAAGTCTGCCACTGTTTCCACTGTTTCCCCATCTATTTCCCATGCAGTGATGGGACCAGATGCTATGATCTTTGTTTTCTGAATGTTGAGCTTTAAGCCAACTTTTTCACCCTCCTCTTTCACTTGCATCAAGAGGCGCTTTAGTTCCTCTTCACTTTCTGCAATAAGGGTGGTGTCATCTGTATATCTGAGGTTATTGATATTTCTCCTGGCAATCTTGATTCCAGCTTGTGTTTCTTCCAGCCCAGCATTTCCCATGATGTACTTTGCATATAAGTTAAATAAGCAGGGTGACAATATACAGCCTTGATGGACTCCTTTTCCTATTTGGAACCAGTCTGTTGCTCCATGTCCAGTTCTAACTGTTGCTTCCTGAACTGCATATAGGTTTCTCAAGAGGTAGGTCAGGTGGTCTGGTATTCCCATCTCTTTCAGAATTTTCCACAGTTTATTGTGATCTACACAGTCAAAGGCTCTGGCATAGTCAATAAAGCAGAAATAGATGTTTTTCTGGAACTCTTTTGCTTTTTTGATGATCCAGCAGATGTTGGCAATTTGGTGTCTGGTTCCTCTGCCTTTTCTAAAACCAGCTTGAACATCTGGAAGTTATGGTTCACCTATTGCTGAAGCCTGGCTTGGAGAATTTTGAGCATGACTTTGCTAGCATGTGAGAAGAGCAGAACACTTGTCAAAAACAAGCTAGAGCTTTGAGGATTATATTTTTCAGAATTATAAACATAAACTTGTCTTCCTTTTAATGAAACAGGTGGTGTTTTGCCTTTAGAAATATATTAATCTCATTAAATTCTGAAATTTACTGCTGCACTGAAATTACAACCCTTTTACATCTTTCCCTCTTAGCTAATCCTTCCGATTTTTAAAGATGAAAATTACCTGTTCATGTATTACTTAACCAACATTTATTGTATTTGAATATGTGGCAGCTGTGTAATGGAGTGAATTAATTTACGTATGTCTTCAGTGTTAATTTCTCAAATTATTTTTGTTGTTGTTGCTCTTTAAGTTCATTATAAATACAATTATTGTCTGACAGACTTAGATGAATGAAGGCCACAAAAATAATCTGTTTCATAAATAATTCATCAAAAAAACTGCTAGTTGTTTCCTGGATGTACTTGGAATGTATGAGGTATACACATTTGTGTATATGCATCAGTTGAGTTCAGTCCCTCAGTTGTGTCTGACTCTTTGTAACACCATGGACTGCAGCATGCTAGGCTTCCCTGTCCTTCACCAACTCCCAGAACTTGCTCAAACTCATGTCCATCGAGTCAGTCGTGCCATCCAACCATCTCATCTTCCGTTGGCCCCTTCTCTTCCTGCTTTCAATCTTTTCCAGCATTAGTGTCGTTTCAAACTAGTCAGTTTTTCGCATCAGGTAGTCAAAGTATTTGAGTTTCAGCTTCAGCATCAGTTCTTCCAGTGAATATTCAGGACTGATTTCCTTTAGGATGCACTGGTTGGATCTCCTTGCAGTCCAAGAGGCTCTCAAGTGCCTTTTCCAACACCACAGTTCAAGAGCATCAATTCTTCGGTGTTCAGCTTTCTTTTTATTTCAACTCTCACATTCCTTACATGACTACTGGAAAAACCATAGCTTTGACTAAAAGGACCTTTGTTGGCAAAGTAATGTCTCTGCTTTTTATTATGCTCTCTAGGTTGGCCACAGCTTTTCTTCCAAGGAGCAAGAGTCTTTTAATTTCATGGCTGCAGTCATCATCTGCAGTGATTCTGGAGCCCAAGAAAGTAAAGTCTATCACTGTTTCAACTGTTTCCCCATCTATTTGCCATGAAGTGATGTGACTGGATGTATGATCTTCGTTTACTGAATGTTGAGTTTTAAGCCAACTTTTTTACTCTCCTCTTTCACTTTCATCAAGAGGCTCTTTATCTTCTTTGCTTTTTGCGATAAAGGTTGTGGTATCTGCATATTTGAGGTTATTGATATTTCTCCCAGCAATCTAAATTCCAGCTTGTATTACATGCAACCCAGCATTATGCATGATGTACTCTGCATAGAAGTTAAATAAGCAGGGTGAAAATATACAGCCTTGACATACTCCTTTCCCAATTTGGAAACAGTCTGTTGTTCCATGTCCAGTTCTAACTGTTGCTTCTTGACCTGCATACAGATTTCTCAGGAAGCAGATAAGGTGGTCTGGTATTCCCATCTCTTGAAGAATTTTCCACAGTTTGTTGTGATCCACACAGTCAAAGGCTTTGGCATAGTCAATAAAGCAGAAGTAGATGTTTTTTGGGAACCCTCTTGCTTTTTTGATGATCCAACGGATGTTGGCAATTTGACGTCTGCTTCCTCTGCCTTTTCTAAATCCAGGTTGAACACCTGGGAGTTCATGGTTCATATACATATAAACTTCTTTCTAGGGTTGTTGTTGCTGTTCAGTCACTAGGTTGTGTCTGACTGTTTGTGACCCCATGAACTGCAGCATGCCAGGTTTCCCTTTCATTATCTCCCTGAGTTTGGTCAAACTCATGTCCATTGAGTCAGTGATGCCATTCATTTTTCTAGTGTAGCTTTCAATATTTTCAAAATGAAAGGTCATTGTTCATATTTGTTAAGATCTGCATAGGTGATTACTTACCTGACTACTTATCTTTTAAAAAGAACAGAAAGATAAAAAGCATGAGTATCTTTTAAAAGTATATACAATAAAAATAATATTACTAAGCATTTTGGTTCTAATTATAAAGATGAATACCTTGCACATTGGAGGGACCAGATTTAAGTAATCACGGCATTTTGAATTATTTTTTCATCTTTAGAACAAATTTTAAATATGTTTTGTGGCTTTTTAAATTTATTTTATTCGGTCAATATTTTTGTTTACTTAAATAAAAATCCCAAATAATCTAACTGATTAAGGGAAGAAATAAAAAATCTAAACACACCAATCACTAGTAATGAAACTGACTCAATAATCAAAAAACCCACCAAATGAAAGTTTAGAACAACATGACTTTACACTAAACTTTTATAGAAGAGATAACACCTATCCTCCTCAAACTATCCCCAAACAATTTAAAAGGAAGGAATGCTTCCAAACTCATTCTGAGAGTGAGTTACCATTACCCTGATACCATAACCAGATAAAGACACTATAAAAAACAAATATTAGAGTCCAATATGCCTCATGAACATACATGTAAAAATCCCCAACAAAATATTAGCCAACAAAATTCAACAATGCATTAAATAGATTATATACTATTATCAAATGGGATTTATTTCAGGGATAGTTCAGTATGTGCAAATCAATCATGTGATACACCACATTAACAAAGTGAAGGACTAAGAATCCTGTGGTCATCTCAATAAGTGGAAACAAAGCATTCCAGAGAATTCAACACCCATTTATGATATCACTGTCAACAAAGTGGGTGGAGAAAGGACATACATCAGCATAATACAAACTATGTATGATGACCCCTCTGAAATCAGGAGCAAGATAAGAATGCCTAGTATCACCAGTCTTAATCAAGATAGTATTGGAAATCCTAGATAAAAAAATAAGACAAAAAAAGAAAAAGATAAAAGGGAGAGATAAAAGGTATCCAAACTGAAAAGAAAACAAAATAGTCACTATTTGAAGATGATATTATGCTACATATAGAAAATTTAGGTATTTTATTCTTTATGATGCAATTGTTTTCTTAACTTCTCTGATAGTTCTTTATCAATGTAGAGAAATGCAACAGATATCTGTATATTGATTTTTTTTTATCCTGAAACTTTATTGAATTCATTTATCAGTTCTAATAGGTTTTTGGTGAAATCTTTAGGGTTTTCTATACATTGTATAATGAAGAAAATCCAAAAAATAGGGGGTATATATATATATATATATGATTCATTTTGCTATACAGTAGAAATTAACACAACCTTGTAAAGCAACTGTACTTTAATAAAAATTAATTTAAACAAGAGTAAAATATCCAGGAATAAATTTAACCAAGGAAATGAAAGACCTGTACTCTAAAAAATATAAGACATTGAGGAAAAAATGTGAAGAGTATGCAAATAAACGGACAAATATACCATGCTGATAGATCAGAATTAATGCCATTAAAATGTTCATAATTACCTACACTAATCTGCAGATTCAATGTAGTCCCTATCAAAACATTCATGACATTTTTTTACAGTACTAAAACAAGTAATCATAAAATTGTATGAAATTCCAAGAACCCTAATAGCCAAAGCAATCTTAAGAAAGAAAAATTGTAGCTGGATGCATTATGCTCTCTGATTTCAAAATATACTACAAAGCTACAGCAACCAAAAGTGTATAGTACTGGAACAAAAACAGGGACATAGATCAAGGTAATAGAATGATGATCCCAGAAATAAACTCACAATTATTTTGTCAATTAATTTGTGACAAAAGAACAAAGACTATACAACCAGGAAAAGAGAGTCTCATAAATAAATGATATTGGGAAAACTGGACAGCAACATGCAAAAGAATGAATTTGGACCACTTTCTTCCACCATATGTAAAAATAAACTCAAAACGGATTAAAGACTTAAAGGTAAGACCTGAAACCATAAAACTCCTCCAAAAAGACATAGACCGTGTACTCTTTGACACTGTCATTACCAGCATTTGTCTTTGTTTTTTTGGATTTCCCTCTTCAGGCAAGGGCAACAAAAGGAAAAATAAACAAGTGGGACCACATCAAGTTAAAAAGCTTTTGTGCAGCAAAGGAAACCATCAACAAAATGAAAAGGCAACCTACTGGATGGGAGAAAATATTTCAAATCATATATCTGATAAAGAGTTAACACCCAAAACATATAAGAACTCACACAATTCAATATCAGAAAACAAACAAACAAACAATCCAAATAATAAATGGACAGAGGACCTGAATAAACATTTTTCTCAGGAAGACATACCAATGGCCAATAGACACATGAAAAGATTCTCAACATCACTAATCATCAGGGAAATGCTAATCAATACCATAATGAGATATCACCTCACACCTGTCAGAATGGCTATTACCAAAAAAACAAAAATCAAGTTTTGGCTAGGATATGGGTAGTTAGTAGGACTGAATACTGTTGAAGCTACTATGGAAAACAGCATGGAGGTTTAAATTAAAGATTAAACTTCTCTGTGATCTAGCAATTCCACTTCTGGATATTTTCCTAAAGAAAACAAAAACACTAATTCAAAAAGGCCTCTTCCCCTCTTGTTGCACTGCTATATACAATAGCCAAGAGATGAAGACAAAACTGAATATTACTCAGCCATAAGAAAGAATGAAATCTTACCATCTGCAATAACATGGGTGGACCTAGAGAATAATATGCTGAGTATTGATATACGTCAGACAGAAAAAAAAAAAAAATACTGTATAAGTTCACTTATAAGTGGAATCTAACAAAACAAAACATAACATAAACAAATTCAGATACAGAGAACAAACTAGTGAATGCTAGAGAGGAAGGAGGTGAGAAGTTGGGTGAAATAGGTGACAGGGATTGAGGAACAAACTTCTAGTTATAAAATGGGTAATTCACAAGGATGTAAATGTATAGCTGCTGCTGCTGCTGCTGCTAAGTCACTTCAGTCGTGTCCGACTCTGTGCGACCCTATAGACGGCAGCCCAAAAGGCTCCCCCGTCCCTGGGATTCTCCAGGCAAGAACACTGGAGTGGATTGCCATTTCCTTCTCCAATGCATGAAAGTGAAAAATGAAAGTTAAGTTGCTTAGTCGTGTCTGCCCCTCAGCGACTCCATGGACTGCAGCCTTCAAGGCTCCTCCGCCAGGGGGCCCCAACTCCTGGGCCATGGACTGCTACCATGCATGGCTGGTCAGGAACTGGGCCACACAGCAGGAGGTGAGAGACAGGAGAGTGAGAGAAACTTCATCTGTATTTGCGGTCACTCCCGATCACTTATATTACCATCTGAGCTCTGCTTCCTGTCAGATCAGTGGCAGCATTAGATTCTCATAGGAGTGTGAACTATCTTGTAAACTGCATATGCAAGGGATCTAGGTTGCATGCTCCTTATAAGAATTATCTGAAACCATTCCCACTCCTGGTCTGTGGAAAAATGTCTTCCATGAAACCAGTCCTTGGGGTTAAAAGTAAGGGGACCACTGATGTACAGTATTGGGAATATAGTCAATAGTACTGCAGTGCCTTTGTATGGTAACAGATGGTTACTAGACTTGTGGTGAACAATGAATAACATATATAAATGTTGAATCACTATGTCCTAAACCTGAAATAACGTAATGTTATATGTCTACTATATTTCAATTAAAAATACATATTTTGTCTATTTATAGAAAATAAATTGCAATACCACTGTAAAAGCGAATACGACTACCTTTATTTTGAATGATTATAAAAGGTCATATTTCTTGCCCTGTTATGAACAAATCATGCTATTCTTACAGTCATTTTTTTAAAAATTAAATTTATTTTTATTTGAAGGATAATTGCTTTACAAAATTGCATTGGTTTCTGCTACACATCAACATGAATCAGCCATGGGTATACATATGTCTCCGTTCTCTTGAACCTACCTCTCGCCTCCCATCCCTTCCCACCCCTCTAGGTCGTTACAGAACCCTGGTATGAGTTCCCTGACTCACAGCAAATTCCCATTGTCCATCTATCTTACATATAGTAGTGTATCTGTTTCCATGCTGCTCTCTCCATTCATTTTTTTAAAGGCCTTATAAGAAACTAGCAGTGGTTTCACTTTATTCAAAAGGAATAAAATCAGTTCAGCAATAGACTATACTATACAATTATCCCCAATTCTTTTTATCATATCAGGAACTTTATTAAAAATTTAGTCTATGTTTTTGGCACCATGACAACAGTCCTCTGAAACTGGGTATAGATTGAATGAAAGTAGGCATTAAAGAAACATTTGATTTATCTTCTAATACTGTGAATTTGATTCAAGGTATGAAAGTTATAACTGGCCTGATTTAAAATTACTCATGTCAGCAAGTTTATATGCAACTTCTCTAAGCCTATTTTAATAACAAAACTTCTTTCAGCCTATTTTTATAACAAAGATATTTCATTTTACATTTGTCTAGTGTTGAAGACACAAGCATACATATATATTTTTTATTATAATTTCAAGAGAAATTATATTTTCTAGTTTAAAAAGCCTATTTTATACAAACCTCTGCTATGGTTTTAATTACTGAATAACTGAATTTAATTATATACCTTTTACTATTATTCAATGTCTTTTGTATAGCTGTGATTTAATTTATTGGTTCTAAATATTTTTTCTGCTTTTAGGAAGCTCATTTGCCCAATATCCTTTACTCAGAAACATTGCACATGGGCAGTATGAATTTCAATGCAATAGAAATGAGGGAAACAGGGAGGCTCCTGCTGCTGCTAAGTCACTTCAGTCGTGTCTGACGCTGTGCAACCCCATAAACGGCAGCCCACCAGGCTCCGCCATCCCTGGGAAATCTCCAGGCAAGAACACTGGAGTGGGTTGCCATTTCCTTCTCCAATGCAGAAAAGTGAAAAGTGAAGTCGCTCAGTCGTGTCCCCTCTTCGTGACCCCATGGACTACAGCCTACCAGGCTCCTCTGTCCATGGGATTTTCCAGGCAAGAGTACTGGAGTGGGGTGCCACTGCCTTCTCCAAAACAGGGAGGAGGCATTTCAAATTTAGAGAGAGTTGGAGAGGGAGGATGCAATTTGTAAAAAGTACCTTTAAGGACCACGATTTAAACCTTATGAAAATATGCTTGTTCTCATATAAAAATTAAAAACTAAATGAATAATCTTTCAATTTAGTTTTCCAAAAAATACATATTATTTTAATCGTATATCTTAGGGTGCACTGAAAAGCGAAATTAAAAAAAAAATCCTTAGGTTAAAACAACTCTCTTTATGATAAATATTCTATTGATATTTCTTGTCATCATGTTTTGATATATTGTAGGCTTCTTCCAATCTTGAGAACTTTGAATTTACTTATTTAAAAAAAGTAATTTTTTCTTTAAAAAAGTCTTTTTTTCCCTTAAAATATTTGACTTTTTCTTATTTATCCTCAGGCACAAAGTGAAAAGATATCTTCATTATTATCTTGAAGGGAAATGTTTTAGTTTAAAATAAATTTGTAAAATTACTTGGCTCACATTCTTCAACATTTTAATACACTTTGAAAACAATAAATGTCATTAAGTTCATGATGTCTCTGAGAGTTAGGATGGCCCTAAGTGTACCCTGGTACCTCAAACCTGGGAGACAAAAAGAGGTGCAAAGGCCAAAGACAGATTGGCTCTGGTCATATTCTAATTCTAATTAATAATATAAAATCTCAGTCAGCCTCAAAACCAGCATCCACCCATTTATAAGCTTTCAATCTTCCCAGTACTTTCACTCTGTGTGTGTGTGTGTGTGTGTGTGTGTGTGTGTAAATCCCCTTGGTTATTTTAAAAAGCAGAGAACAAAAAGTCTTCACCTGTAGTAAATGATAAAAACTGAGGCTTGACTATAAAGTATTGAAGTTTGAAAACAGGTTCTAAATGTCATTCCAAAAGAACAGCAGCAATAACCTACATGTAATAGCAGTGGCCTTGGAATAAACGTATTGCCACTCAAGGTGACTCCTTACGAGTATGTAGCATTCATTTAGATATTTAAGTAGAGTTGGATTTCTTTAAATATCAATCTTGTTAACATTATCTTACAGTCATACTTCAAAACTTAGAAGAAATGCTAAACCCTTCTTTTATGAAACATTAATATAATGAGGATTTGGAGCCTGTTACAGGGGGAAAACGTTTTACAGAAGTTTTAGATAATATGTAGAAAAACAGACATTTGAAGGTGAGTTGTGAATGGGCTGGAATACTATTTCATTTATTGATCACAGGACTTCCAAAAGGCAACACGGGAAGGATGCATAGTCAAGGTCAGCTGCATCTTTACATATAAGTTCATATATTAACTGATGAGCTATGGCTCTATATATTTCCTACTGGAAATCTGTGAAGGCTTTTTCTTTCAATTGATTAAAAGCAAAGGAAAGTTGACAGGGGAACTAATGAGCTATGCATAATGAATAAGATGGCAATGTTCTCTTCTAGTCAATATTCCCTTTTATAAAAATGGGAGCAGAAACTTGATTCAATGCATTGCCATAGAGGCTGAGCTGTGAACTTCAACCACTGTAGCAACTATTCTGTTAAGAACCTTTAGTTACCACAGTTAAAAAGTATATGTAAACATGAAAACAAAATCAATTATCTGATTCTGGGCTAAAAAAATGGTGAGCCTGCAAGAAAAGTCATATCTAATATTTAGAACTTGTGTTTCCTTTTATTTTTGTTTGGTCACAAAGTACATTGGTCCTTTGGCAAATGGCCAAATGATATTTGGGCTTCTATTCAAAATCCAGTGATCATGGTTGATGTACAGAACCAATCATAAATTCAGGTCTTATTATTTATTCAGGTCCTATTAGCTCAGGCTTTAGCTGGACAAGGAAATGGTAAACCAACCCAGTATTCAGTCAGTTCAGTCGCTCAGTCATGTCCTGCTCTTTGAGACCCCGTGGACTGCAGCACGTCAGGCCTCCCTGTCCATCATCAACTTGCATGAGCAAGCTCCGGGAGTAGGTCATGACATCCAACTATTTCATCCTCTGTCGTCCCACTTCCTCCCGCCTTCAATCTTTCCCAGCTTCAGGGTCTTTTCTAATGAATCAGTTCTTCTTGTCAGGTGATCAAAGTATTGGAGCTTCAGCTTAAGCATCAGTCCTTCTAATAATATTCAGGGCTGATTTCCTTTAGGATTGACTAGTTGGATCTCCTTGCAGTCCAAGGGACTCTCAAGCATCTTCTCTGACACCACAGTTCAAAAGCATCAATTTTTCAATGTTCAGCTTTTTTCATGGTCCTCTCACATCCATACATGACTACTGGAAAACCACCAGTATTATTGCCTGGAAAATTCCACGGACAGAGGAGCCTGGTGGGCTATAGTCCATGGGGACGCAGAGTTGGGTATGATTTAAAAGATGGCATGTACAAGGCCTCAGCAGCTTAGAACAAATGCTCTTGAAAAGGTTTTCTAACTCATACAAAGACCATAGGTCAAATTTTATTAAAAGAGAAAGTTTCTTTTCTCTGTTTCCACACCCTCATTCTGTTACCCCAAGAAGATTCACCAAGACCCAAATGGCCCGGACTTCCAAAGAAACTCACACCTTTCCTCTACTGCCTGAAAAGAAATGTTCTGGGGCAGAAGATCTGAGATAGCATTAACAGAAAAGCAATTTGTTTGGTTATCTGATGGAGGTAATTTATGTAGAAGTGTGCAAAGACTTACATTTCCTGCCTGACTTGCTTTTTAAAAAAGGGATTATTAACATAAACGAATCTTGATTACTGACAGGAGGTGGTAGGCTCAGTGTTCTTTGTTAAAGTCTTCCCTAGGGCATGTTGGAGGTAAGAGGTCAGTAACTTGGCAACCCTTTAAAGACTGCAGCGACTTTTTATTTCAAAGTCTCTTATTTGATGGCCTCTAAGCAAAGTGCTGAAGACAGGGTCATAAAAGAGACACTCCAGTCCCCAACCTTGAGAAGTTGTAACTTGAGGAAGTTGTCTCCTCACCATCTCCCCTCCTCTAGCAAGCACAAAAAAATTAAGCAAAACAGAGCAAAATGAAATGGGTCTGAAAAGACTCTGTGCTACTCCAGGATGGGCAGCAGGATAATCAGTAAATATTTTGCTTTTTAGCTTTAGAGTTGTTCAACAATATTTTTTTTTCTTATCAAAAGTGGTGCCTCTTAGGAGTTTCTCTTTGCTGTTTCATTTTGCTTTGACTTTCCTACCCCAAGGTTCCCTTCAGTTCACTCGCTCAGTGGTCTCTGACTCTTTGCGCCCCATGGATTCAGCATGCCAGGCCTCTCTGTCCATTACTAACTCCTGGAGCTTGTTCAAACTCATGTCCCTTGAGTCGGTGATGCTTACTCAAGGTTCCCTGACTTGATTTAGGTGTTATTTCTTGTGCTGACCACAGCTAAATTACTCCCAGGTGTTTTCTCTCATTCTGAATTTGTTTTCTCCTTATCCTGTTAAAAGTTTTATCCTTATCACTTTAATCTGCATTGATAAGTATTGTTCTTTGCAAATATTAAATGATCTTTACATATGGCTGAATGAATGATATACAACTGGTATTTTTCCCATAGGAAAGAAGTACTACTGTATATCTAAATCATCTTTAGAAAGAAAAGTTTACCCAAAGACCATAGCTTAATATGCTTTTAGATGCAAGATAGTATGTCAAATGCTGCAATCTATGAAAGAATTTTCTTAATTTGTGTTAAGATGTCTGAAGAAAAGATTTTAAAATAACCATTAATGAAAAAAATTATTCAAGTTTTACTGAACCTTTGACTCAACAAATTGATGAAAATTGATTTTGAAGCATTAACAGTTGACTGTCTTTACAAAAGTACCATAATGGAAAAGTACATCTTCTAAATTTTGTCATTCTTATCTGTTTTTTTAAAAGAAATATTTAAAAATGAAACTAAAGGACAGCACTTCAATTAACCATGACAGTATTCATTTTAAAAAATCTCTCCTATTATGGTTAAATATTACTAGATGATTTTAACTTGTTTACTGTGCCAATAAAAAATTATTATAAATGACTTATAAATATTTTATTTTTAGTCAGAAATCACAGCTTGTCTCACTTGGTATTTTGAACTTAAAGCTAAATGGAAAATAACTACCATCTTTATGATTAATGGTGCTATAGGTTGAGGGCTTTTATTCAAAATATTGATTTAATTGATTTATGCCCTAAACTAAATAAGGAAATGAGAGAAGAGAAATAGCATGGACATTCAGAAATTACTGAATATAAGGTAAAATTCTGAAAAATAAATTGCAAAGATACAGCAATAAAATAATTTTCTTTTTTAGAATACAGGATAGTCACATAAAATTTCATTTTTAAATTTTACAAAAGCCTTGAATGTTAATGTTAAAACATAAAATGTAATTCCTTTTTATTTATTTATTTATTTCCATCATTTAAAAAAAGAAATAGAAAAAATGATATTACCTATATAGCTTAATTTAGTTTTTCTGTTATCTGTATTTCATTCATTAGCATTTCATGCTGGAACTCTTACATTTCTTATTTACTTTTTGTTAAAGTCACTCAGTCGTGTCTGACTCTTTCTTTGTGACCCCACAGACTGTAGCCTGCCAGGTTCCTCTGTCCATGGAATTCTCCAGGCCAGAATACTGGATTGTGTGCTGCTGCTGCCGCTGCTGCTAAGTCGCTTCAGTCATGACCCACTCTGTGCAACCCCATAGATGGCAGCCCACCAGGCTCCCCCATCCCTGGGATTCTCCAGGCAAGAGTATTGGAGTGGGTTACTAGAGTGTGTAACTATTCCCTTTTCCAGGGGATCTCCCAACCCAGAGATCAAACCCAGGTCTTCTGCATTGCAGGCAGATTCTTTACCAGTTGAGCTACTAGGAATCTTTGATTTACATTTTAGGCAGTAATTATTGATATGCATTTTTCTTATGATGATATTTCAGAGCAAGGAAAAGTAAAGAATACTTATGAAAAGAGATTGGATGCATTCTACAAATTCTGCTAGGAACTTTCACATGCCTAACTTTATTTAAAGACAAATTCAAAATCAAAAAGAAAAATTACTGGCATAGACAAAAATGGTACCTATAGTTTAATGTAAAATAAACTATTGTAACAGTAGAATATTTATTAACACTTTAAGCTTTATTTCTGATGATACATACCAGAACGGAACTGTAAAATTACTCCCTTAATCACACTTTTCCTTTCATGTAATAGCCAATAAAAACAATGACAACAACAACAAAATAGCAAGTTTTGTAGCCACAGGGAATTCTGCTCTCTACGAAGCAACTATACTTATTGTCCTGACCTGCAGCCTGGAAGATTCCTTCAGGAAATATAAAATAGAATTACTCACTCAGGATTGGGATTGGATTCATTCTGTGCTCTGCATACTTGTATCCTGATCTTACTGCACCTGAACTTTTAGATTCTAGATCAATACTTGCTCCAACTTTCCATTTTAAGATACAAAAGAAGGTCAGAATTCCACAATGAGTCCAGATTCTTTCCATCCCCAATTCTCATTCACGTGTTTTACTTATGGCTTTCTTCCCAACAGAATCACAATTTAGATCACAATTTAGATTCAAATCACTATTTAGAAAGAGACTGTTTCTTTATCCAGATCATAGTAAGTATAATTTGTTGAGCACTTACCTCATGGAAAGTGAATTTCATGATTTTCTACACATACCAACAACAACAAAAAATCCCAAACATATAAAGTGTTTTGGTTTAGTTTCATTTTACAGTTGGTCCTTGAACAACATGAGTTTAAACTGCTTGGATCCACTTATATACAGATATTTTTCAATAATAAATATTGCATGATCTGTGGTTGGCTGAATCCAAGTATGTTGAGGAATCTTGAATATGGAGGGCAAACTATAAATTACAGGCAGATTAACCACTGCATTGTCCAAGTGTAAACTGTTTTACTTTGTCATTTTTATTGATAATGAAACTGAGTGAGTGCTAAGTCGCATTAGTCATATCTGACTCTGCACAACCCTATGGATGGTAGACTGCCAAGCTCCTCTGATGGGATTCTCCAGGCAAGAATACTGGAGTGGTTGCCATTTTCTCCAGGGGATATTTCCCAACCCAGGGATCAGCTCTTAAGTCTCCTGCGTTGGCAGGTGAGTTCTTTACCACTAGCACCACCTGTGAAGTCAACGCTTTTTTTTTTTTTTCTGAAAAAGGAGTGTGAAAAAAGCGTGAAACATGACTTTGTGCATATTAGTTGTTGTGCAGAATCATATATTTATAAATAGGGTTTGAGTTTAGGCTATAGCTTTTCTTTTAAAATTTAAATGGGGCCTAAATTTAAAATTGATAAAAATGTAAATTTTCCTTCTATGAGAGCTGAGAAATCTTTTCATATGCATGGATGTAAAAATAGGCTGCTTTTAATTTGTATACAATCGTTTAAGTATGATATTTTGTATTCATTTGTAACAACAATGAATACAAAATGAAAAGGAATTCATAACATTGTACTAAATTTTGGAGTAGATTTTAAAAGAGAAACTTTTTATGTTAACTTACATCCTTTTTCTCTCTTGAAGGAAAAAAAGTGTTAAGTCAGATTCAGGAAGAGCCTATTACCCAGGAAGATGATATGCTATTAGGACAGTAGTTCCTTTAATATCATAGCAAACTAGATTTTCCTATCAGCTACATACCAAAAGTTCATGTAATATAGTTGAATTAATTTAAATGTCCTTATGCATGAAATTTCCTTTCTTATTAGCTGTTGTTGATGAAGTGTTCTAATGTTTTAACATGTAAGAACCAGCCACAACTTTTTTCACAAAACACTTAGGATTTTTAAAAATCATTTTTATTCCTTTAGAAAAGAAAACAACAACAATAACAAAAATCCTTCCAAGTAATATCAAGATTGTTAAAGAATGGTCTTTAAAATTTTTTCCTTGTCTCAAGATATCTGGGGACCCTAAGGGGTAGAAGTGATAGAAAAATAAAAACTAATTTTATCTTTGCCATGAAGTTATATACTATCACGGCAACAGTAGTCCAGAAATTCAAAAAGGCTGTTCTAAAGAATACCAAATGCGCCCCCTAGAAGGTATATGAAAAATAACTAATCTTTTTACTAAATAAAAGTAAACAAAGGTTACTATAATGTATGACATATCATAGGTTTAAAAATTCTGTTAGTAAGTTTTTAGAGGACTGTAATTGTTATAGTCAATAATCAACTATAAAGAGAATAAAAGAAAATTCTTAGTATTTCTCCTCAAAATTAGAGTATGTGGAAGTGAGAAATGAATTAATGCAAATCCCCTTTGAATCAAACTTGAATCCAGTTCCCATATCATGAAGTATATTATGCCAGGTATCATGAGCTGAATGTTTATGCCCCCTTAAATTTACATGTTGAAGTTCCAACTTCAATATGATGGTATTAGGAGGTGGGGCTTTGGGAAGTGATTATGTCCTAAGGGTGGAGCACTCTTGAAGGAGATTAGTGTCCTTATAAAAGAGACCCCAGAGGGTTCCCTTGCTCCTTCCACCACATGAGGACCCAAAAAGAAAAAGATCATTTATAAATCAGGAAGTGGGCTCTCATACGACACTAAACTTGCTGGTGTCTTGATACGGGACTTCCCAGTCTCCAGAACTATGAGTAGTATTACATGTCTATTGTCTTTAAGCCAACCAGCCTATTATATTCTGTTACAGGAGCATATAGGTGAAAGTGAAAGTCACTCAGTCATGTCCAACTCTTTGCAATCCCATGGAATTCTTGAGGCAAGAATATTGGAGTGGGTTGCCATTTCATTCTCCAGGGGATTTTCCTGACCCAGCAATCAAACCCAGGTCTCCTGCATTGCAGGCAGATTCCGTATCATCTGAGCGGTGAGGGAAGCATGAACAGACCATAACATTATTTTGCCAGAGGTCAACAAACATTTGATCTCTCCCACCTGGGTTCCAAAATCACTGCAGATGGTGATTGCAGCCATGAAATTAAAAGACGCTTACTCTTTGGAAGGAAAGTTATCACCAACCTAGACAGCATATTAAAAAGCAGAGACATTACACTGTCAACAAAGGTCTATCTAGTCAAGGCTATGGTTTTTCCGGTGGTCATGTATGGATGTGAGTGTTGGACTATAAAGAAAGCTGAGTGCAGAGGAATTGATGGTTTTGAACTGTGGTGTTGGAGAAGACTCTTGAGAGTCCCTTGGACTGCAAGGAGATCCAACTAGTCCATTCTAAAGGAAATCAGTCCTGGGTGTTCATGGGAAGGACTGATGTTGAAGTTGAAACTCCAATACTTTGGCTACCTGATGCTAAGAGCTGACTCATTGGAAAAGACCTTGATGCTAGGAAAGATGGAAGGCAGGAGGAGAAGGGGACGACAGAGGATGAGATGTGGTTGGATGGCATCATGGATTTGATGGACATGGGTTTGGGTGGACTCCATTTGGTGATGGACAGGGAGGCCTGGCGTGCTGCGGTTCATAGGGTTGCAAAGAGTCGGACACGACTGAGCAACTGAACTGAACTGAACTGAACCAAAATAATATAAGAATAAAAGCTTCTGTTTTTCTCACTTCTGTATTCTAAGTATATGGAACACATGGCAACACTCAAAATATAGTTGTTGAAAGAATGCTACTTTACTTTCTGACCTTTCTTTCTTTTGATTCCTTATTGGAGTGGGTATCCATTGCTTGAGCCAGTATAGCCATCATTCACTATTCTGGGAACAGCACCCTGATTGTCATTACATCATCATGTCACCCCAAATCTTAGCCTGTGTGATTCACAAGGTTGACATTGTTCCTACTCCCACCCCTGACAGGTTCCAGGTAGGAACACACTTAATTTGATAACTATGAAGAGCCAAATATATGCTTCAGATGGCATGTGACTCCTAGGTGACTCAGGTCAAGATAACTCACGTGAAGAACTTTTACTATGACTATTAAGAAAGACAAGCTTTTTACATTGAAGTTCTGAATGGAAGAACTGTAATACTGGTAATCTAACCATATAAACCATGGCAAGAAATTGTTTAAATGAAGTAAAAACAAAAGAAAACCAAGTCAAGAGATGGTAAGATATATACTTTGGCATCATCTAAACTCTGGATTCTGGCTAAAGCCAGTTCTATCCTATTATTTTGAAGTTATGTGACCCAATAACTTTCCCTTTTATAAATCTAGGAAGAGTCATAATAAATCCATACACCAATTGTATGGATTAATTGTATGGACAATTAATACTATTGTATTAATTACTTAAGACTTTATACATGGAAGAAGAGAAGAGCACCATGCTGATGTTAAGATTATATAACAGCCATGGGCAAGACCACCTGACTTGCCTCTTGAGAAACCTGCATGCAGGTCAGGAACCAACAGTTAGAACTCAACATGGAACACCACACTGGTTCCAAATAGGAAAAGGAGTACGTCAAGCCTACATATTGTCACCCTGCTTATTTAACTTATATGCAGAGTACATCATGAGAAATGCTGGGCTGGAAGAAGCACAGGCTAGAATCAAGATTGCTGGGAGAAATATCAATAACCTCAGATATGCAGGTGACACCATCCTTATTGCAGAAAGTGAAGAAGAATTTAAAAGCCTCTTGATACAAGTGAAAGAAGAGAGTGAAAAAGTTGGCTTAAAGCTCAACATTCAGAAAACGAAGATCATGGCATCTGGTCCCATCGCTTCATGGCAAATAGATGGGGAATCGGTGGAAACAGTAGCTGAGTTATTTTGGGGGGCTCCAAAATCACTGCAGATGGTGACTGCAGCCATGAAATTAAAAGATTCTTACTCCTTGGAAGGAAAGTTATCACCAACCTAGACAGCATATTAAAAAGCAGAGACATTACTTTGTCAACAAAGGTCCATCTAGTAAAGGCTATGGTTTTTCCAGTAGTCATATATGGATGTGAGAATTGGACTATAAAGAAAGCTGAGCACCAAAGAATTGATGCTTTTGAACTGTGGTGTTGGAGAAGACTCTTGAGAGTCCCTTGGACTGTACAGAGATCCAACCAGTCCATCCTAAAGGAGATGGCTGTTCACTGGAAGAACTGATGTTGAAGCTGAAACTCCAATATTTCAGCCACGGGATGCGAAGAGCTGACTCGTTTGAAAAGACTCTGATGCTCGGAAAGATTGAGGGCAGGAGAAGGGGATGACCAAGGATGAGATGGCTGGATGGCATCATTAACTCAATGGACATGGGTTTGGGTAGACTCTGGCAGTTGCTGATGGATAGGGAGGCCTGGTGTGCTATGGTTCATGGGGTCACAAAGAGTCAGACACAACTGAGTAACTGAACTGAACTGAACTGAACTGATGGGCAGGAAATAGGGATAATCACAAGGTGTACTCTAAGAAATGTCTAGCAGTGTTGTGTTCTCTTTTTAATTTACTCATATTAAATTTAAGAAGGAGAAAAAATAGCATTTATTTTTCTGTCAACAGCTCTAGATGGTATGTTTTACCTTGTGTGACTTGCCACTGGTGGCTTCAGCTGTGCTGAGTACAAAATTGAAGTAAGATAGTTAATCATTACTTTTTTCTGTCAATAGCATGCAACGATAAGCATGGTTTAAAAAAAAGAGAAAGGACAATCCAATCTCAACAGAAGGAATTGCAATTTACTAAATTATACAGAAGCCTAAGTTTCTTGAGGAATCAACACATATGCCCTCATTTCACAGTTGAAGAAAGTTAAGGGTTTTGCCTAATGTTGTATGTAGCAGAAGCAAAGACTAAAAGACAACAAACCATACTAGGATTTTACTTATCTTCATACTATAATTTCTTTTCAGAGACTTCCTTTTAAATCACAAATGTAAGAGTTTACAATATTTAGTTAGGCTTAGAATTCTATTCACATGTAGAAAACTGGTTCACAATTTCTACATATATGTATTATCATTTAGGCAGAATTTCATACTTGGCACTACTAAATAAGAGTTCAATAAACAATGATTTTATTAGCGTCTTCAAATTCCAACATAAGCTCATACAAGAGTTAAGAAATAAACAGCTTCGTTTCTGGAGAATTAGTTATCTTTCAGGTCAGTAGTCCATAATTTACATAACGCTACCTTAGTGTCCTGATAAATTTAATTTATGTTTTCTCACCAGTAAGAACAGGTCTATGAATTACTTTAGTAATTGCCCAAGAGGATAGAAAGGCCAATGTAGAATATATTTACATATATTAAAAGATATAAAACTTTTAGTAAAGGAAACTCAAAATCTGAGACAAAATATTCTCTATATTACACTTCCAAAAAAGGACAAATCATTTAAATTAAAATCTAATTTAAAATAAACAAATACTGAATGTTCAACCTAAGTGAGAAAAGAATTTGAAAAAAAATAGATACACGTATATAAATAACTGAAACACTTTGCTGTACACTTGAAACTGTCACAATGTTCACCAACTATACTCCAATATAAATTAGAAAGCTAAAATTAAAAAAATAAATAAGTAGATCTTAGCAAAATGAACTTTTTACATTTCAGTCTCATTTACCATGAACTCCAGTATTCTTAACTGGAGAATCCCATTGACAGAAAAGCCTAGTGGGCTACAGTCCATGGAGTTGCAAAGAGCTGGACAACACAGAGATTAAATTTTTACTTTTTTTTTTTCATCATGAATAGAAAACTAACATAATTGGTTAAGGTAAAATCTTAGGTATTTGAAAGCTTTCCCAAATTGCAGTCTGTTTTTCTTAATGGTTTCTCACTTCTATGTCAATCACAAAATTTATAGTCATATTAAATTAACTAGAGAATGAGACAAAAAGTGCTTTGAAATTCCTGGATGAAAAGTTTTGTTTTATTACAACACATTATTAATTTCATAAATGCCAAAGAATTTAAAAGAAAATGTCATTTTATGAGGAAAACAGATTTTGAAATTGATAAGAATAAGAAATTCTTACTATCAAGGGCAACTTAGTCTTATTTTTTAAGATCAGTTAGTCTCATAATTAAGACCCTTCCATATATCCCCAGTGGTGGGACAATGAGGTAAGTAATTTTGAGGGGAAGAAAATATGAAGAAACTCTTCTATTGCTCTTAATTAATCACTCAGTCTTCTTTGTTGCAGCAGATCCCGGAGCACTTCTCTGCAGTGAGATAAAGCCTAATTGGAGGATTCATTCTGACCAGCTCATCATATGTCTATCATGAAATTTAAAGACACTGTCTATAATCCACTTACAGGGTGTCAGCTCTTCTGAAAGTGTGCATATATTTTCATACTGTGAAGGAATTAATGTCAAGCTCTGTTTAGAAACTTCCTCAGCACATTCCAACGATGGTAAAGGAGGAATTTGGTAGCTTAGACATAACTTTTCCATGGATTCTATGAAACAATATTCAAGGTCTTGTAGTGAAAAACTATTTGTCTGGAGTATCTGAATGTTTCATTGAATCAGAGGAAGCTCTGATTTGAAACTGCACACTGAACATTTATTTATCGATAGAGCCTATTTGTCCTTAACGAATCTTGGCATTGAGGACCTGGCATCAACTAGGATATTCTGTGACAAGCATCCAGCAATAACAGAAAAATTAAACTCAGAGTGGTTCTTAGAAATGTATCTAATATAGTACCAGATTATTATAGCAAAAAGCAAGAATTTTCATTGTCTCTGGAAGGAAGAAAAAGTGATATCTAAACTGAAGTGTAATATTTCACATTCTCTCTGCTTTATTACATGGCCATTGCTCAAAATTCAAAGTGTTATGAACAGAGTTCTCCAGTTTAATTTATGTGTGTGTGCGTATTAGCTGGGCAATTAGTTGCATTACATTTAACTGGTTAATATTCATGCTCCTGTTGTTTCAGAGACTGTGATTAGAACAAAAGTGTATATATAAATCCTTTTAACATACTGGTTACAAAATGTGGTCCACTGGAAAAGGGAATGGCAAACCGCATGAACAGTATGAAAAGGCAAAAAGATAGGAAAATGAAAGATGAACTCCCCAGGTCAGTAGGTGCCCAATATGCTACTGGAGATCAGTGGAGAATTAACTCCATAAAGAATGAAATGATGGAGCCAAAGCAAAAACAACATACAGTTGTGGATGTCACTGTTGATAGAAGCAAGGTCCTATTCTGTAAAGAGCAACACTGCATAGGAACCTAGAATGTTAGGTCCATGTACCAAGGCAAATTGGAAGTGGTCAAACAGGAGATGGCAAGAGTGAACATAGACATTCTAGGAATCAGCGAACTAAAATGTACTGAAATGGGTGAATTTAACTCAGATGGCCATTATATATTCTCCTGTGGGAAGGAATCCCTTAGAAGAAATGGAGTAGCCATCATAGTCAACAAGAGAGACCAAAATGCAGTATTTACATGCAATCTCATAAACAACAGAATGATCTCTGTTCATTTCCAAGGTAAACCATTCAATATCAAGGTAATCTAAGTCTATGCCCTAGCCAGTAAAGCTGAAAAACCTGAAATTGAATGGTTATAGGAAGACCTACAAGAACTTCTAGAACTAACACCCCAAAAAGATATCCTTTTCATTATAGGAGACTAGAATGCAAACAAGTAGGAAGTCAAGAAACACTTGGAGTAACAGGTAAATTTGGCATGGAGTACAGAATGAAGCAGTTCAAAGGATAACAGAGTTTTGCCAAGAGAACGCGCTGGTTGTAGCAAACACCCTCTTCCAACAACATAAGAGAAGACTCTACACACGGACATCACCAGATGGTCAATACCAATATCAGATTGATTATATTCTTTGCAGCCAAAATGGAGAAGCTCTACACAGCAAAAACAATACAGGGAGCTGATTGTGGCTTAGATAATCAACTCCTTATTGCCAAATTCAGCCTTAAATTAAAGAAAGTAGGGAAAACCACTGGACCATTCAGGTATAACCTAAATCAAACCCCTTACAATTATAAGTAGAAGTGAGAAATAAGATTAAAGGGATTAGATCTGATAGACAGAGTGCCTGAAGAACTATGGACAGAAGTTCATGACACTGTACAGGAAGCAGTGATTGAAACCATCCCCCCAAAAAAGAAATTCAAGAAAGCAAAATGGCTGTCTGAGGAGGCCTTACTAACAGCCGTGAAAAGAAGAGAAAAGCAAAGGTGAAAAGGAAAGATATACCCATTTGAATGCAGAGTTCCAAAGAATACCAAGGAGAGATAAGAAAGTCTTGCTCAGAGATCAGTACAAAGAAATAGAGGAAAACAATAGAATTGGGAAGACTAGAGATCATTTCAAGAAAATTAGAGATACCAAGGGAATAGTTCATGCAAGATGGGCACAATAAAGGACAGAAACGGTATGGATCTAACAGAAGCAGAAGATATTAAGAAGAAGTGGCAAGAATATATAGAAGAACTATACAAAAAAGATCTTCACAACCCAGATAATCATGATGGTAGGATCACTCATGTAGAGCCAGACATCCTGGAATGCGAAGTCAAGTGGGCCTTAGGAAGCATCACTATGAACAAAGCTAGTAGAAGTGATGGAATTCCAGTTGAGCTACTTCAAATCCTGAAAGATGATGCTGTGAAAGTGATGAACTGAGTATGCCAGCAAATTCGGAAAACTAAGCAGAGGCCACAATGAAGATGTGTTTTCATTCCAAACCCAAAGAAAGGCAATGCCCAGGAATGCTCAAACTATTGCACAATTGCACTCATCTCACACACTAACATAGTAATGCTTAAAATTCTCCTAGCCAGGCTTCAGCAGTACATGAACAGTGAACTTTCAGATGTTCAAGCTAGTTTTAGGAAATGCAGAAGAAGCAGAGATTAAACTGCCAACATCTTCTGGATCATCCAAAAAGCAAGAGAGTTCCAGAAAAACACCTATTTCTGCTTTATTGGCTATCCCAAAGCCTTTGACTGTGTGGATCACAACAAACTATGGAAAATACTGATAGGGACGGGAATACCAGACCACCTGACATGCCTCTTGAAAAATCTGTATTCAGATCAGGAAGCAACAGTTAGAACTGGACATGGAACAACAGACTGGTTCCAAATAGGAAAAGGAGTACATCAAAGCTATATACTGTCACCCAGCTTATTTAACTTATATGCAGAATACATCTTGAGAAACGCTAGGCTGGATGAAGCACAAGCTGGAATCAAGATTGTTGGGAAAAAATATCAATAACCTCATATATGTAGATGACACGACCCTTAGGGAAGAAAGAAAAAAGAACTAAAGAGCTCCTTGATGAAAGTGAAAGAGGAGGGTGAAAAAGTTGGTTTAAAACTCAACATTCAGAAAACTAAAATCATGGCATCTGGTTCCATCACTTCATGGCAAATAGATGGGGAAACAGTGGAAACAGAGACAGACTTTATTTTGGTGGGCTCTAAAATCAGTGCAGATGTTGAGTGTAGCCATGAAATTAAAAGACAGTTGCTCCTTGGAAGAAAAGTTATGACCAACGTAGATAGCATATTAAAAAGAAGAGACATTACTTGCCAACAAAGGTCCATCTAGTGAAAACTATGGTTTTTTTAGTAGTCATGTATGGATGTGAGAGGTGGACTATAAAGAAAGCTGAGCACTGAAGAATTGATGCTTTTGAACTGTGGTATCGGTGAAGAGTCTTGAGAGTCACTTGGACTGCAATGAGATCCAACCAGTCCATCCTAAAGGAAATCAGTCCTGAATATTCATTGGAAGGACTGATGCTGAAGCTGAAACTCCAATACTTTGGCCACCTAATGCGAAGAGACTCATTTGAAAAGACTTTGATGCTGGGAAAGATTGAAAGCAGGAGGATAAAGGGATGACAGAGGATGACATGGTTTGATGGCATCACTGACTCAATGGATATGAGTGAACTCCAAGAGTTGGTGAAGGACAGGGAGGCCTGGCATGCTGCAGTCCATGGGTCACAGAGTTGGACATGACTGAGCAACTGAACTGACTGAACATACTCGTTTATACCACTTATTTGTTTCATTCAGACTCTGCAGGATGATTTTCTTTCTAATATGCATTTTCCAATGCCTACATTTGAACCAAAGTTTTGGTATATGGCAGATAATTTCAATCGAGAATAATAGATATACGGACCCTGGCAAGTGACTGAAAGACTTTTTTAAAGCTAGTATTGGAAAGTAAGGTCTTAAATAAATATAAGATTATATATATCAGTGGTATCAAACTATTACCAATGATTATCTTATGTATTAAGCACAGTACTAAGTTTGACAGCCTGTCTATCATTTAATTCTCACTTTGGGCTTCCCTAGTGGTGCAGAGGTTAAAGCATCTGCCTGCAATGTGGGAGACCTGGGTTCGATCCCTGGGTCGGGAAGATTCCCTGGAGAAGGAAATGGCAACCCACTCCAGTATTCTTGCATGGAGAATCCTATGGACAGAGGAGCTTGGTGGGCTACAGTCCACGGGTCGCAAAGAGTCGGACATGACTGAGCGACGTCACTTTCACTTTCAAAAACCATATAAGATAGACTCTACACTTCCTTTTTACAGATAAGGTAACTGGGGCTCACAGAGGATAAAAACCCTAGCTAAATGAATTTTTCAAAAGACAGAATCAAGATTTCAACCCAGATCTTCTTGGATTTTAAATTCATCTTTTTCACTACAAAGTGTTACCTCAAACATAAGCAGCTTTCTAAGGCAAGTGTAACAAAACCTGCTTCTTTTAGGATTGTATTTAGAATATGAGATGTTAACATATAAGTTCATATTTAATTACATCTTATACATTATTTTCAAATGTTTTAAGAAAAAAAGCTATTTATTTGTTTGTTTCAATTTTCCTACAGAAAAAATTAGGATTGATATGCATGAATTCTGAAAGGCTTATTTTATTTCAAACAAACCCTAAAACAACAAATATGCAAGTTGCATATTTTTCAGTTGTCAGTAACACTATTTTAAAGAACATTTCCATGGAGACCTCTTTAGAAGGATGAGTTTATTCTTTCCTGAATATTCACTGCTGCTGCTGCTAAGTCGCTTCAGTCATGTCTGACTCTGTGCAACCCCATAGACGGAAGCCCACCAGGCTCCCCCATCCCCGGGATTCTCCAGGCAAGAACATTGGAGTGGGTTGCCATTTCCTTCTCCAATGCATGAAAATGAAAAGTGAAAGAAGTTGCTCAGTCGTGTCCAACTCTTAGTGACCCCATGGACTGCAGCCCACCAGGTTCCTCCATCCATGGGATTGTCCAGGCAAGAGTACTGGAGTGGGGTGCCATTGCCTCACTAAGAATAGATTATTCATGTTTAATTCTGGCATAAATGTATATGGGGGAGATTTATAGGCTTAGCTGATTCTTTCATTTTACAGACCTGTTCATTATTATACTTCAAATTTTGCTGCATGAAATTCTTATTCATATTGAAAACACACTCCTATTAAAAAGCTTTTGTTCAATAGGATTTTATCATAGCCGAGATGTGTGCAGAATTGAAAAGTAAATTACTATCTTATACTTTTAAATGATTTGGTCCTCATTTTGGATAGAACAGCTTTTGAATATGACAGTTAATGAGAGCACTGCACTTCCATTTACTTTCATAATTCATAACAAAACAGGGTAGAAACACCTTGAAAACAGTAAACACACACCCAGGAGAGCTTAGACAATTTTCCTTGCATAGTTAAGCTGCGTAGATTGATTGCTTTAATGGCCCTACTTTGTACCCCTTCCTGTACAGGCTATGCTTGCCACGTGATCGTTTAGTTCTGTTCACTAAGGAGGTACAGATCTCTTTCTCTCTTAACTTTGGGCTCACGTTGAATTTTGCTTTGACCACTCTAATGATAGCAAATGTGATGCAAGCAAGAGTCTTGAGAAAAGTGCCTTACACATTCCTGCTCACTCTTGCCCAGAACATGCCCAGACTGGTCTCCTTCATGAAAAGAGATCTTGGATTGGAGCTAATTTGTCCCAGTTATGATCCCTGAGCCAGCTGATTCCTCTGACCTCTCTCCCTCTCCTCTGACATCTGCACTAAAGCAAGCCCAGCCAAAATAAGCCAGGTTTGGACCAGACTGGCTGAACTTCATGGACTCCAAGCTATATAAATGTTTATTTGCTATTTGCTGCTAAGTTTTAGTGGTTGTTTATAATGTCACATTACTGCAGTTCAGTTCAGTTCAGTCTCTCAGTCATGTCTGACTCTTTGCGACCCCGTGAATCACAGCACACCAGGCCCGCCTGTCCATCACCAACTCCTGGAGTTTACCCAAACTCATGTCCATTGAGTCAGTGATGCCATCCAGCCACCTCACCCTCTGTCGTCCCCTTCTCCTCCTGTCCCCAATCCCTCCCACCATCAGAGTCTTTTCCAATGAGTCAACTCTTCGCATGAGGTGACCAAAGAATTGGAGTTTCAGTTTTAGCATCAGTCCTTCCAATGAACACCCAGGCCTGATCTCCTTTAGAATGAGACAGACCTTTGTTTGCAAAGTAATGTCTCTGCTTTTCAATATGTTATCTAGGTTGCTCATAACTTTCCTTCCAAGGAGTAAGCGTCTTTTAATTTCATGGCTGCAATCACCCATCTGTAGTGATTTTGGAGCCCCCCAAAATAAAGTCAGACACTGTTTCCACTGTTTCCCCATCTATTTCCCATGAAGTGATGAGACTAGATGCCATGATCTTTGTTTTCTGAATGTTGAGCTTTAAGCCAACTTTTTCACTCTCCTCTTTCACTTTCATCAAGAGGCTTTTTAGTTCCTCTTCACTTTCTGCCATAAGGGTTGTGTCATCTGCATATCAGAGGTTATTGATATTTCTCCTGGCAATCTTGATTCCAGCTTGTGCTTCTTCCAGCCCAGCATTTCTCATGATGTACTCTGCATATAAGTTAAATAAGCAGGGTGACAATATGTAGGCTTGACATACTCCTTTTCCTATTTGGAACCAGTGTAGTGTTCCATGTCCATTTCTAACTGTTGCTTCCTGACCTCCATACAGATTTCTCAAGAGGCAGGTCAGGGGTATTCCTATCTCTTTCAGAATTTTCCAGAGTTTATTGTGATCCACACAGTCAAAGGCTTTGGCATAGTCAATAAAGCAGAAATAGATGTTTTTCTGGAACTTTCTTGCTTTTTCCATGATCCAGCGGATGTTGGCAATTTGATCTCTGGTTCCTCTGCCTTTTCTAAAACCAGCTTGAACATCTGGAAGTTCACGGTTCACATATTGCTGAAGCCTGGCTTGGAGAATTTTGAGCATTACTTTATTAGCATGTGAGATGAGTGCAATTCTGTGGTAGTTTGAGCATTCTTTGCCTTTCTTTGGGATTGGGATTTCTGCAGATATATCTCTTCTCCTTTTTCCATCTTTCTAAAAGTATAAGTGGGGATCTGCAATTAAGAAATAAAGTGAAAGTGAAGTCACTCAGTCGTGTCCGACTCTTTCCAACCCCTTGGACTGTAGCTTACCACTTTCCTCTGTCCATGGGATTTTCCAGGCAAGAATAGTGGAGTGGGTTGCCATTTCCTACTCCAGAGGATCTTGTGGACCCAGTGATCGAACCCAGGTCTCCCACATTGTAGGCAGCCACTTTACCATCTGAGCCACCAGGGAAATCAATTAAGAAATAAGCTCATCTTAATAAAGTACATTATATATTTCTTAATTAGGAAACAGCCCATAAGCACATTTCTACATTCAGGTTTCTATTAAATTTTCATTTACTGAGCATTTACTATGTTTCTGGTACTGTGCTAAGAACTCCAAATATAAATAAATAGTTCAAAAGATATGTCTGGAACTGTTAGAGCAACAAAATAAGCAAAGTAGTAAAGAAATATGATTGAAAGCATAAAATAAATATACACGAGCATATATGGATATAAATGATTACATAAATAATAAGGGAGAACAGATAAATGTCCCATGCAGAATGTGTGTGTGTGTGTGTGTGTGTGTGTGTGTGTGTGTGCATGCACGCATGCTCAGTTGTCTTACTCTTTGCAACCCTATGGACTGCAGCCCACCAGGCTCCTTTGTCTGTGGTATTTTCCAGGCAAGAATTCAGGAGGAGACTGCCATTTCCTAGTCCAGGAGATCTTCCCAACCCAGGGATGGAGCCAGTGTTTCCTGAGTCTCCTCATTGGCAGGCAGATTCTTTACCATTGAGCCACCTGAGAAGCCCATGTAGGATAATTCTGAGCAATTTAGGTAGATACTTCACACTTAAGGAGGCAGAGAATAAATAACCTGTTCTTAAGTGAGGGCTGCACACAGTGACTTCTTTCCAAAATGCATGGTATAGAAAGAGGGAAAGGGAGTAACTTCACTGGGCAGAAACCTAACAAATACCAACTTAGCCAGGTGTTCAAGGTTAACAACAGCAGCTGTTAATCATGTTGATAGTATGAACCTCTGATATGATGGGATGAAAACTGCATTTTGCCTCTGTGGTTTTCCTCCTCAAAACCTAATATTTCAATCCCCAAATTATCACAAGAAAAACAACAGATGAATCCCAATAAGGAATCTTCTACTAAATAACTGACCAGTACTCCTCAAAACTGTCGAGATGAATAAAAAGGGGGGTAGGGTGGGATTTGAGCAACTATCATAGTAATGAAGACCCTAAAGAGGCATGATGACTGAATGGAGAGGGGTGTTCTAATGATAGTAGGCAAAAACTTAGAAATTCTGAATAAAGTATGAATTATAATTAATAAATACTTTATTATTATTCATTCATTATTTATGACAAATGTACCATACTGTTGTAAGATGTTGAGAATAGGGAAAACGGTATGGAGTATATGGGAATTCTGTGCTATTTTCACAACTTTTCTATAAATCCAAAACAGTCTGAAATTAAACTTCTATTAAAAATATAGTGTCCCTGAAAATATGCAACAATTAGTATGTGTTTTTTTAAAAATGAATCATTCACTTCTCTACTACACAGATGGAAGATTTTGATTGATTATATACAACATTTTGTTTATGTATTGTTGACTTGTTTGCTTTCTCTTTCACTACCTGGTAAGATTCTCTTGAAATTTCAGACATAGTTTTTCTAAAAAATCTGAGAAATTATAATTTCCTAAACAGTGTTATAAAGAAGTAAATTTTAACAGATTGCTAATTTAATATAAATCACTAGTAAACAGTATCTCATTCTGAATTTTGTAGGTTAAAGTAATTTTAATTTTAAAATGAATTTAAATGAATATATCTCATACTATTTTAACATAATTTTGAAAGTAAAATGAAAATTGAATAATCACTTAGTTTTCAGTATCATTTTCTAAAACTATGGTCAAATATCACTTCTTGTCACAGTTTTTCTGGAGAAGATTAATGGTGAGATCACAGAGATACCAGCTGTTTAAATATTCTTTTTATTTACAAAGCTAGCTTAATAAATAACCAGTCTGCTTAGCAACTATAACCTTTTTTTTCCGCTGCAAAACTTTCATGAAGGTCCCCTACATATACAGAACATTATTATTTTGTAACACTAGTTTATTATCCTTAATAACTTAGTGGTATGAGACAAATGTTCATTGAAGTGACAGAAATAACCACTAGCTCATATGTTTGGTGGTTTTAAAGAAATGAAAGCTATCCATTGAGCTTTAGTAAACAGGTCTAAAAGATAAAGGAAGCAGGTGTAGAAGACATTTAATAAAACATGCCTCTCATTTTTATTCCTTTTCTGTTTGGTTTCTTGGGAATCTCTGTTTGACAGTGAACTGCAGTATATTTGCTTCAGGCAGATACTTTTGTTCTTTCTGTCTACTGACGTGGCAACCAAGAGAAGGATAATAGAAGAATAGTTGACATCTAATATTGTCTTAAAGAGGAAAATAGACTTTTTGCAGATAGGGTTATAGTGTGAAACAATTTAAGATGTTGGGTTTTGCTTTTGTGTGTATGTGTCTGTGTTTTCTAGTGCTGTATGGGGGATCTTAGTTCTCTGACCAGGAATTAAATCCATGCCCCCTTCAGTGGAAGCATGAAATCTTGACCACTGGACTACCAGGTAAGCCCAAGACATTGGTTTAGTATTTATTATCTGAAGTTGGCCATAAAATGGAAGCATAAATTCCAAAGGTTAGAAGGCAATCATGTTATGCTTGATTTTTTTTTAAATCTGGAAGGAAGAATGTTAACATAAATTCACTAAAAGTGTTTTGCTCTGTCCAATGTGAAGATTATATTGAGTATAAATGGACAAATTTAAATCACTAGGTCATAAAGATTAAAGATTTGTTCTTCCTGTCTTAAGGACCTGGTTACACCAATTCCCTTCTGGAGACCAACTCCAGCACACTGTGGGACCAGTTTGTTTTTTTGCATGACCTCACAAACACACGTTTCAATTTTAGTAAATATTTTTGGTTAATGGTTTCAGACTAATAGTATTAATCCACATTTGCTTTGTATAATGGTCCATACAACTACCATGTCTCCACAGGAGATACAAATAGTGGAATTATTAAAAGATATATAAATGTAGTGTTCCATGAATTACCTTTTAAAAGCAGAATTTCTGAATATTTATTAGAAGATTGTAATATCTACTATTGCACTTTGCTCAATATCTCACTCCTTCTTTAATGAGATTAGCAGAAATTTTATATATAATAAATTTATATATATACATAAAAATGTTTATATATACATTACTAGTATTTATAGTACTGCATTATTATAGTATTCTAAAAATATGTATGGAGTACTCAACTAATCTCTCAACTAAACTCAACTCAGAAATTTTATATATAATAAATTTATATATATATAAATGTTAAACATATTTATATATATACATAAAAATGTTTGTATATATATTACTAGTATTTATAGTACATGCATTATATGTAGTATTCTAAAAATATGTACAGAGTACTCAACTAATCTCTTCCAGTACCAGAAAACATGACTATCACAGAAGATGGTCATAGGTGCAGAGAAGAACCATTAGAATTTTTTTTTCAAATAAAAAAAGTGAAAAATTAAGAGGTCATAGTTGCAGAGAAGAACCATTAGAGGTAAAAAATACTCTGATGTTCCTGGATTTCTTTTTTTTAGATTTTATTATTTCCAGGTTCATTAAACCTTAAGAGGAACATTGTGTCAAAAGGGCCTTTTAGCCCTGGAAAACGTTTAGATCGAAAAACTTAAGCATCTAATTCTAAGGTCGTCTGATAATATTTATGCAGTCATGGGAGTTTACCAAGGATATGAGTAGTATGATTCTAAGAGCACACAGAAACTCATGGTCTTTCTAGGCATTCTAATATTTAGTTCAGGTACTTCAAGGTTATAAATCAAGGATTTTAAAATGATTTTCTTTCTTTTTCAAAATTGTTTTGTGTAGGGGCTAGAGGGATAAAATATATCCTTACCTCAATCTAACCTTTGATTTGCCTATCATTTTAATAAATATTATAAATTGTGTCTAATTCTAAAATTAGACATGTCTGGATGAGCATGTCTGGATGCTCATCCATGCTCATCCATATCTGGATGAGCATTTCTGCTCATGTCTGGAAACGTCCTTTGCATACAATTTGTAAACAATTTCCAATGGAAAGAACTGTGCACATAGTAGTTAAATTTCTAGGAGAGCTGAGAGAAGCAAAATAACAGGTGATGAAGAGTTGGCAAGGAGAAATCAAGGAAAGAGTTAAAAAGTACACATGGGTTAGGTTACACTGAACCAAAATGAAGTCCAGTTTAATCTAAGAATCTAGTCAATTCTATGTACTCTCTCCATACAAACCCTCAAAAACACTCCAAACTTTGCTAAAGAACATTGTGAAGCTCATTTAAGGACGCCCTTCCAGAAGCTCAGGTGTAAAGAGTCCTTGCTTTAAGGAAAGTGTCAGACAAGGCAGGGAAATAGATGAAGAATGGTAGATACTGAGGGAGACTACAGTTTTACTGTCTCCAGGTTCACTCTTTCCTTCACCACTCAAAGGCAATCTTCAGCCTATGACGATGAAACAGTGCGAGCAGAGGCAAGAAGTAGCAGCAATAGAAGTTTTAAGGCAATCTAAATTAGAGTTTGCCCTTCTGCCCACATCCCACCTTTTTTTTCCCTCTCTGCCTCTCAATTCTTCCTCTCCCTTCTCCCCTATCTCTTTATTACAGAGGAAAGAAAGACACAACTGTGTCAGGAGCAGCTGCAGTTTACCAGAAGCATAGCCATTAGGAGTCTTCTGGTAAGAATGAGAACAATAACCCTAGCCAGCCATTACGCTTCCCCAGTTATCCTGGCTGCCCTCTCCCCACTTCCTTCCTATGTCTGCTTTCCCTCCATTTCCCTACTGTGCAAGGAACTACTAAGAACTAGAGATAGTTCTTTGGAAAGGATGGGCAGTGGTGAAGGAAAGAAAATGATTTCCTTTATTTCTCCTTCCTTTCCCACTCCTAAAGATTTCTTCAAAGCCAGACAATTCCCACTGGCACTGAGGAAGGCAGCAGAATCTCTGTCTCTCCAGAAGGAATGACTGTTCGACAGTAAGAGAACTATCTTAATCATTGAATCACTGTACATAAATATAAAACTACCCATATTGTTAAATTATGCTCATTTTTTATCAATAATGGAAACATTAAAAAATACATTTTAAAAAGTCTAGTGATTCATTTTTGCTGTTAACTCTAGTCATATTTATAATATTCAGGGAATAATATATTGTATGCTAATTTACATTTTGCATTTGAAGCAAACAGTAATTCTGCATTGTCCAGACCTTTAGGCTTCCCAGATGGCTCAATGGTAAAGTCTGCTTGCCAATATAGGAGATGCAGGAGATTTCTAGAGTAGGAAATGGCAACCTACTCTACTATTCTTGCCTGGGAAATCCCACTGACAGAGGAGCCTGGTGGGCTACAGTCTCTGGGGGTCACAGAGAGTTGGGCACAACTGAATGACTAAACAGCAGCAGCAGACCTCCTTTAACATATCCAAGATCAGTTATATCCCCAAGGAAATTCCTTCACAAAAGTAGATAATGCTATTCTCTCGAATACTTTTTGGCCAGGTGTTATACTCTTTCCTCCATTTTCTGTTAATCTTAAAAGTAACCAAAAAGATAAAAACAATCATCACTGTCCCAGTAGAAATGTCTGGGGATTGATTCCAAGTCTTCCTAAATTCTAGGTAGGCTTATGAACTTTATGGTATTTTGCCAAATGAGATCCAAAGTCTAATTCAGAAGAATCCTCACTGCTTAAGCAGTTAACAAACTGTATAACTGGAAGGCAACTGAAACTTTTTCTTCATGTCAGAATATTGAGGGGTTGCTTTTTAAAACCCTTTTAAGTATTTTTGATTTCTAACATAATATTGAAATAACTTAAGGGACAAGAACCTTCAAAAATAGAATAAATATAAAAATACTATTTTTATTTGACACCAACTATAATTTAATTCAACCTGCTAGTTTATCAGCTCGAAAACTAAAGCCTATATAACTTCAATGATTTACCCAAAGTCATTCATCAAGTTAAAGTCGCTATATATAGATCAAAAAATACCCAAACTTTCACTCAAATTAAGTTTCTAGTTTATAACCCTAAAATGAGGAATAAATATATAACCTAAAATGAGCAAGACAGCACCTACAAAAATAGCAAAGTAGAGTTTCGTTTTGCTATGATCTGAAGGCCAGCATTCCCTTCTACTCAAAGCATAGGTCCCCTATTAAGTAAATCATTGAAATCTTCCAAGGATCTCATTTTTGAAAGAGAGACTTCTACTTTTCTAAGAAATAAACAAATCAGCAACCAAAGAGCAACTAGGTAAAATCTGCTGCTCATGTTCTGACAGAGTATTTTGCCATTCCAATAACCATGTGATGGATACTCCAATTCTCCAGACTCTGCCCCCACTTTACTGTAAAAAGTATCAAACTATGCCAGCAAAAACTGCCTACTAGTTGTAGTATTAATCTTTTTACTATGTACATACCAGTGGCTATTTAATCTATGCCTAGTTATCAGAAGGTACTGAATGGTACATTTAAAACATAAGCTTACAGCTAATCAGAAGCTAATTAAATACTTTACACTACAATTTTCTCTGCTTGCTTTCATCTGTAGTTTTACAGGCATAATTATGTGATTTTTATAGTGTAATCTTTTTGATTTTTACAGTGTAATACATTTAATCTTTATGATAAATTATTCTTTAAATCATTTCTGGAGAACAAAAATCAGTTTCCTAAACTCAAAAAGTGCGCAGCTGAGCTCTAAAAGAACAATATTCCTCTAATAGAAGCTCCTCCTCTGACAATTTGAGAGGGTCTCCTTTGGATGAAGGAAAATTCCTCAAGCCTAACTAGATATTATACAGATACACGGGAAAAAAAAGTAAAACAAATGGAAGCATTGTGTCACCAAACATATAGCACAAGCTGAACTCAAGTAAGAAAGTAATCTTTTCAGAAAGACTAGTACTTAGACTGAAAGAATTACAGAAGTACTTAATAATTATGAAGCACAGAACATAACTACAAACATTCAGAATTTTAGCACTTATTCTTCTACTTATGGTTATAATAACTTGCATCTTTGAGCTCCATCCTCCCTATCTCTAGAATGAAACTCAAAACAGCTGAACATGCTGCCAGCCACAAACTGGAGGCCAGAGTTCAAGTTCTAGTTCTTCCACTTACTTCAGGGTACTTAGTGGAAGGGCAGGTACATAGCAGGTGCTCAGTTTTTTGGATATGTCTAAAGGAGACGAAAAATGGCAGGTTTCTTTGGGAAAGGATAAGATTAGAAAGAGAAGTAAGTAATATTCCGACCTCATTGGAAGATTGATGTGGAGCCCCAGCGACACTAAAATGACATCAAAACAATGAAATCATGTTAGAACACTATAGCTATTTCAAAGAAACAAATCTTCGTTGATAGATTATGATAGGTGAAGAAGAGGAAAAAGAACTTACTCTAACCTGCAAATCTGGCTTCATTCACTTAGCAGGTGTGTTCAGTCGTATCCAACTCTTCGCAACTCCATGGATTATATGTAGCCTGCCAGGCTCCCCTGTGCATGAAATTTTCCAGGCAAACATACTGGAATGGGTCGCCATTTCCTTCTCCAAGGCATCTTCCCAACCCAGGGATCAAACCCACATCTCCTATATTGCAGGTGGATTCTTTACCACTGAACCACCAGGGAAGCCTAGACTACTGCAGTGGGTTGCCATGCTCTCCTCCAAAAGATCTTCCTGACTCAGGAGTCAAATTTGTGTCTCCTGCATCTGCTGCATTGGCAGGTGGATTCTTCACCACAGAGCCACCTGGGAAGCCCAAACTGGCCTTACAATCATTTAATATTATCTACCCCAAATTCTAAGATAAGCAAAGTTAATTCTTCAATATAATACCATAAAAGTTCTCATTCTTATACCAACATGTTTTTGCTCTGAAATGCCCTCTCATTCTCAGTATAGTAAAAATAACATGACTTTTGGATTCAAAAAATTCTAAGTTTTAATATGAATTCTGACATTTAACTAGATGTATAATTTAGGATACCATGGCTCCTTATAAATAAATTTGGAGAGTCTTTTCCAATGAGTCAACTCTTTGCATCAGGTGGCCAAAGTACTGGAGCTTCAGCTTTAGCATCATTCCTTCCAAAGAAATCCCAGGGCTGATCTCCTTCAGAATGGACTGGTTGGATCTCCTTGCAGTGCAAGGGACTCTCAATAATCTCCAACACCACAGTTCAAAAGCATCAATTCTTCAGTGCTCAGCCTTCTTCACAGTCCAACTCTCACATCCATACATGACTACTGGAAAAACCATAGCCTTGACTAGATGGACCTTAGTCAGCAAAGTAATGTCTCTGCTTTTGAATATGCTATCTAGGTTGGTCATAACTTTTCTTCCAAGGAGTAAGCGTCTTTTGATTTCATAGCTGCAGTCACCATCTGCATCATGCGAAGAGTTGACTCATTGGAAAAGACTCTGATGCTGGGAAGGACTGGGGACAGGAGGAGAAGGGGACGACAGAGGATGAGATGGCTGGATGGCATCACTGACTCAAGTCTGAGTGAACTCCAGGAGTTGGTGATGGACAGGGAGGCCTGGCATGCTATGCTTCATGGGGTCGCAAAGAGTCGGACATGACTGAGCGACTGAACTGAACTGAAGTACTTAATAAGCTTTTTTGTGAGGATTAAATGAGATAATAATAATAAATAATGGACATAATTTATTGATAGCATACTGTGGCTAATATCCAATTTAATACCATTATACATGTATTTAAACACCACGTTTATTACCAGTATTTAAACATGTATATATTTGCATGTATGTAAAATGTATTTACATGTTTTACACATATTTAAATACTACCCTTATGGTGGAAAGTGCAGAAGAACTAAAAAGCTTCTTGATGAAAGTGAAAGAGGAGAGTGAAAAAGTTGGCTTAAAACTCAATATTCAGAAAACTAAGATCATGGCATCCAGTCCCATCACTTCATAGAAAACAGGTGGGGAAACAATGGAAACAGTGAGCCTTTGTTTTTTTAAAGTGAGAGACTTTATTTTGGGGGGCTCCAAAATCACTGCTGATGGTGCTTGCAGCCATGAAATTAAAAGACGCTTGTTCTTTGGAAGAAAAGCTATGACCAACCTAGATAGCATATTAAAAAGCAGAAACATTACTTGGCCAACAGAGGTCTATCTAGTTAAGGCAATGGTTTTTCCAGTGGTCATTTATGGATGTGAGAGTTGGACTGTAAAGAAAGTTGTATGCAGAAGAATTGATGGTTTTGAACTGTGGTGTTGGAGAAGACTCTTGAGAGTCCCTTGGACTGCATGGAGATCCAACCAGTCCATCCTAAAGGAGATCAGTCCTGGGTGTTCATTGGAAGGAATGATGCTGAAGCTGAAACTCCAATACTTGGGCTACCTGATGTGAAGAACCAATTCATTAGAAAAGACCCTGATGCTGGGAAAGATTGAAGGCGGGAGGGGAAGGGGATGACAGAGGATGAGATGGTTTGATGGTATCACTGACGCAATAGACATGAGTTTGAGCAAGCTCAGGGAGTTGATGATGGACAGGAAGGCCTGGCATGCTGCAGTTTATGGGGTCACAAAGCGTTGGACACAACTCAGTGACTGAACTGACTGACATGTATTTATATACTTGATACTTGCAATAACTGTATGAAGTAAGATAAGATATCATTTCTCATACATGAGAAAGTTGGGGCATAGAAAACTAAAGCAATTTTCTAGTAAAGATGTGTGGTGTCTGAGCTGGCACTGTTAACTTCTAAAAAACATATGTATCTGGAGTAGTACTGTTCCTGGTATATGCACTGAAAATGTTACTAAATGAATAATCTGAAATTTTAATAAGAAATCATTTATTTAAAAATATACTAGGCATATTTTCCCCAAACTATTCAAATACAGGTAGCTTATTTGACACAAGATAAAACAGTTGCCATGAATCAAAGTTACTGTATATATAATTAGAGTCTTATAAGCTCTATTTTCCCTCTAAGTGTTTGAACTCTTAACTATAGGTTCAAGATTCATTAATGTGTGGATTTCTTTAGACTTAAATACTAAGGGATATTTTCTTTATATTAAATTAAAACAGCATTAATTTGTAGGATAAAATGACATGAGTGTATTTAATTTTCTAGTAAAATCTGTGAAAATACTGTTACCAACTAAAGTAATTTGGTTACTGCAGTAATACAAATTTTAGTCATTAGAGAAACAAACATCGTCCTGACAAGGAATTAGAATTAGTGCAGAACTTGATGCTTACTCCTTGGAAGAAAATCTATGACAAACCTAGACAGTGTACTAAAAAGCAGAGACACTACTTGCTGAGAAATGTCCACATAGTTAGTTAAAGCTATGGTTTCTCCAGTAGTCATGTACAGATGTGAGAGCTGGACAGTAAAAAAAGGCTGAGTGCTGAAGAACTGATGCCTTCAAACTGTAGTACTGGAGAAGATTCTTGAGAGTCCCTTGGACAGCCAGGAGATCCAACCAGTCAATCTGAAAGGAAATCAACCCTGAATATTCATTGGAAGGACTGAAGCTGAAGCTGAAGCTTCATTATTTTGGCTACCTGATGCAAAGAGCTGACTCATTGGAAAAGACCCTCATGCTGGGAAAGATTGAAGGCAGGAGGAGAAGGGGATGACAGAGGATGAGATGGCTGGATGGCATCACCAACTCAATAGAAATGAGTTTGAAAAAACTGTGGGAAATAATGCAATTGGATTACCTTCTTATGGTAAAAGTTTATTAAAAATAGAAATGTGGTCATTGAGATTTTATATTTTCAATGTTACACTCAACACAGAATTTTCATGGACTGCAAAAGAAACATAGCACAGATATTATTCTATCTTTTCTATCAATTCCACAGTGTTTTCCTCCTATCATATGTTCTTGTCTTATATTTAATTCAGTCAGCTAGAACGTTAGTGGTGATTAGTAACTGTGACCAGTGCCATTTGCTTACTCTCTCTGAAGCTATTTCTTCCTCTTTGAAATAAAGCTAACAACACTTATCTCAGAAGGTTATTGCTACTTACTCCTTGGAAGAAAAGTTATGAGCAACCTAGACAGCATATTCAAAAGCAGAGACATTACTTTGCTGACTAAGGTCTGTCTAGTCAAGGCTATGGTTTTTCCAGTAGTCACGTATGGATGTGAGAGTTGGACTGTGAAGAAGGCTGAGCACCGAAGAATTGATGCTTTTGAACTGTGGTGCTGGAGAAGAATCTTGAGAGTCCCTTGGACTGCAAGGGGATCCAACCAGTCCATCCTAAAGGAGATCAGTCCTGGGTGTTCATTGGAAGGACTGATGTTGAAGCTGAAACTCCAATACTTTGGCCACCTGATGCGAAGAGCTGACTCACTGGAAAAGACCCTGACGCTAGGAAAGATTGAGGGCAGGAGGAGAAGGGAACGACAGAGGATGAGATGGCTGGATGGCATCACTGACTCAACAGACGTGAGTCTGAGTGAACTCTAGGAGTTGGTGATGGACAGAGAGGCCTGGCGTGCTGTAATTCATGGGGTCTCAAAGAGTCGAACACGACTGAGGGACTGAACTGAACTGAACTGAAGGGAGATAGTATAAGTAAAACACATCATATCTAAAATATGTTTTAAATAGACTCTGAGGATTACAAACAAATGTTAACTAAATTATTTGCCCACAGGTTGCCAATCCTGAAAAAAATTGCTCCAAAGTTACTACTAATTTATCATTCATTTCATGCCTTAAAATGCAACCAAATTGTGCTGCATTTAACCCTGAATCTTTTAACCCATACTCCCCCAGAGATGACAAATCTCTGTCTTTTTGCCTTCCTTTCTTCTCCACAGACATTTTCCACACCTCCACCAAAATATTTTGCTCCCTCATTTACATTCCCATAGCAATATCTCCATTATTGTCCCCAGCCTAGTGCATTATACCTAGCTGTGAGTATGCATGTCATTTTGACTGCACTGAGTACATTCAGAGAGAGAACCTGACACCTTCTGGAATGCCATCACTAAACTGAATGACTCAGGAATGGCATTAAGAAATAAATGCTGATGGTAACGATAACCCTGTATACAAGACAGCAAAAGAGACATAGATGTAGAGAACAGTCTTTTGGACTCTGTGGGAGAGGGAGAAGGAGAGGGTGGGACGATTTGGGAGAATGGCATTGAAACATGTATACTATCATATATGAAACAAATCGCCAGTCCAGGTTCCATGCATGATACTGGATGCCTGGGGCTGGTGCACTTGGACGACCCAGAGGGATGGTAAGGGGAGGGAAGTGGGAGGAGAGTTCAAGATGAGGAACATGTGCACACCCGTGGTGGATTCATATTGATGAATGGCAAAACCAACACAATATTGTAAAGTAATTAGCCTCCAATTAAAATAAATAAATCTAAGTTAAAAAAATAAATGCTCTATAAGCTGAGGAAAATAACACTAAAAATTATTATTTGATGGGAAACAATTTTCAAAGTTCAAATATATAATTCTAAATGTTCTTGTCTACTAAATCAGTTCAGCTCCCTGAGAGTTCAGTCTATGGTTAGTTGATTCTGGCTGAAGTTTAGATGCAATATTTAGATGCAATATTTCCTCAGCGCTAACATTTTTGGAATCAGATTTTGATTCTCTTATAGTGGATAGCAACATGTGGAACCTGTCCCTGAATTCTACTAAGTTAAAACAGTCTTTTCAATGTTCTTTGATATAGAACTCTGAAAATATAATAAAGGGCATTATATATCTAGGCATTAAACACTTTTGGAGCAGCTTTTTTAAAAGAAAGGCAAGTTTTGTCTGTTTCTGCATGTGTTCTATACATGGCAAGTTGGAAAGAAGAAAGCGGCTCCTTCTGGAGCAATAAAAGAGCAGGTTTCTCATTTTTCACATCTGGGATACTCAGGTATCTTCATTCCTTGTAACTGTTTACTAGTCTGTGTGCTACTTGTGGAATGAAGGAACTTTAGGAACTCTTTAGTGAGTACAACCCTGAATCAGTTCCTATCCAGTTCTTCCTAAAGGACAATTCAGATATCTGGTATTTGAGAGGGGCTTCCACAGAGATGTGTGAACATTCACTTTCTATTGGTTTTTTAAACTTTCTATTATACTGGTTTTTGTCTTTTCAGAGGTAAAGGCCTTTTTGAGAAACCAAGAAAAGCAATGAAAATTCTCTTCAGAAGAATGCAAGTGAGCAGATACTACAATCTGTCTGTGAAATCCACACTAAGAACCCCTGTATTTATGTCATATCACCAAAACAAAATGTATGAATCACATCAGTTTGGGTGTCCACAAACATGACTTAAATTGAGTTATATGTCAATGAATTGTTCTAAATTTTTACTGGTGAGAACCAATATAAATGCAATCACTTGAAGATCATGTATATATGAAGAAGAAGAAAGGAAAAGAGGAAGAACATCCAACAGTGACTCTATGAAGCGAGGTAACTCAGTTGCATGCAGGAAAATTAAATTTTTTAAAGTATTTAGTATTTGTATTTGCTAATCTCTCACTTTAAAATATGAAATAATATTTATGATTCTTCAAAAATTCCAAAAAAAGGTTTATATTTGATCTTATATATATATACACATATACAAGTCCCATCCATCTTCCACATACATATACAGATGGCTAAAACAGAAACCTATATATGTGCCAGGCAACAGTAGGCACACAGTAAACACTCGTTTTGGGAAATGAAGCTCAATTCTTTTAAAAAATTTTTAATTTGAGTATAGTTGTTTTACAAAGATGTGTTAGTTTCAACTGTACAATGAAGTGAATCAGTTATATGTTTACAAATATCCCCTCCCTCTTGGACCTCTCTCCCTCCCTCCACCCCACCCATCTAGATACTACAGAGCACAAAGCTCAGCTCCCTGTGCTATACATCAGGTTTCTCACTAGCTGTTTTACACATGGCAGTGCACATAGTTCAGTCCCAAACTCCTAATTCATCCCTCTATTGTCTGTGTCTTTATTCCTGATGCAGATCAAAACTACTTATGAGGTATCACCTCATACCAGTCAGAATGCCCACCATCAAAAAAAAAAAAAATACAAACAACAAATGCTGGAGAGGGTGTGGAGAAAAGAGAATCTTCTTGCATTGTTGATGGGAATGTAAACTGGTAGAGCCATTGAAGAGAACAGTATAGAGGTTCCTTAAAAAACTAAAAATAGGAAGGTTGATTCCTCCAGCTCCATTCCTTTCTCAAGACTGCTTTGGCAATTTGCAGTCTTTGTGTTTCCACATGAATTGTGAAATTTTTTGTCTTAGTTCTGTGAAAAATGCCATTGGTGATTTGATAGGGATCACATTGACTCTGTAGATTGCATTTGGTAATATAGTCATTTTCACAATATTGATTCTTTCTACCCAGGAACAAGGAATATCTCTCCATCTGTTTTTTTCTGTGTACAATTCATCTCCTTAGGTAAGTTTATTCCTAGATTATTAATTATTTTTGTTGCAATGGTGAATGGGATTGATTCCTTAATTTCTCTTTCTGATTTTTCATTGTTANTCTGAACATGCTTTAAGCTTTCTCAAATTTGAGTTTGTTTGATCAAGCTGTTTTGTAAAGTACTCTTAAACTTCATAGCAGCCTTCCCACACTTCATAGGTCAACTGTATAAAGAAGCTACCCAATTCATCCCAGTTTGAAAAGAAATCTATATTTCTCTTCTAAACTCACAGTACTTTGAATGTGCATCTCTTCAAATAATTTCACTGCTTATCTTAAACTTTGTGTTTCTCTGCCATCACTGGATTTTAAATCACTAAATAGAAGAAATTTATCTAAGCTGTTAATACTTATATCTATTCCCCTCCATCAGTGTTGGGTATGATGTTTTACATATAGTAAGCACTGCATTTGCTAAACTTAATAATGTTTGATCAATGACATCATAGCACATGTCCATTTTAGGTCTAAGTAAAGATAAGTATGTCCTCTACCAGTTTCTTCCATTCATTGATTGCAAAAATTCAATACAAATATTCCACATTCTATTTTATTACTTTTCATTTGTGTTTCTTCAATAAAAAAAGATTGTAACTAAAAGAAAGCCTACAATGATCAAACACATGTTGCAATAAAAAGGATCTATGGATATACTACCTATCCAGTATTAAGCCTGCTCTACATCAAATAGAGATTCTTGGCATTGTTACATTGATAATTCCAAACAACTTGTTAAATATCAGTCCTTTCATTTTACAGATGAGAAGTACAGAAATGGAATATGTGACTTATCCTGTGCCCAGTTATTAGGTTGCAGAGCAGGATATATAAGTCAAGTTTATTTTACCATAGAGTCTAGACATGTTCTAGATTACAGCACAAATTCCCAGGTCTACAAAATTGAAATGCAGTGCAAATATGTTTAGAAGAGATGGGGAAACTATTTTTCATCATTATTTGTATAGCAAATTTATAGAGAGATTTAAAATGAGAAAGAACTACTAAACAAATATATCTTTCTATAAATGCCCCAGCCTATAATATTTAACCTAAAATATATGGTGTTACTATCAGATACATATTTTAAATCATATGATAATTTAAAACTATAATCTTTGCAGACATAACAAATACCAATTACTGTGCCAAGCATTTAATTCACTAATTAATCATCACAAGAACACTAAGGTAAATACTACCATTATACACATTTTGCAGAAATGGAAACTTAGAGATGGTATTAATTTATCCAAGATCACCATGCTAGCTAGAGGTGGGACATTGATTTAGAACCAGGACTGCTGGAATGGCATGATATATTTCCTAACTATACGTGCAAGTTTATATAATCCAGGCAGAACTTAAGCAACTGAAATGTTAAATTTGGATAAATCTTTTATTATTGTTTATCATATGATAAGGAGTTTACATGCATGAGGTTTATAATAATTTTGTTCAAATTATTGAACAAATTTCTTGGAGAAATTCTAATTAATATCCTCATTAATATAACCTTTGGTTATTACTATTTAATATAAAATATTGAACATAGTGGATGAACATTAACTTATAGTTCATATTTTTATTTACATGGTGTTCTAGTATTTTCCAAAATTAGGAGCCGAGGGAAATTTTTCTTAAATTAGACAAAATCACCATTTTTTTTCTGCTTTTGTTGACTTGTGGCACTATATCTAAGTCATTTTTCTTCCAAAGAACATAGCACTTAAGACTGTAAATCATCTCATGTGTAAAAGAAACAATATGGCACTTAAAAATATGATTCTGAATTAAAATTTGAGCATTTCCCAAACACAAAAATATAAGACAAGACAAGAAGTGCAAATGGATCACTAATTTTACTGTTTTTAATAAAAAATCATTTTTACTTCTAACAGTGTTACTATGAGAGGAATATATTTGTTTAACTTTTGAATACCACATTTCAGACTAATTATAATTATGCAATTTAAACAGCATCTACCATTTCAGTTAACAATGAGAATAAGACACATTTGTTTCTAATAATTTTGGCCTTCAAGTTTTTCTTTAACTACATGCTTCAAGATTGTTAAAGTTGAAATGCTGAATGTCCTAATTATTTGGTCAAACGAATCTCTTGTTCCCCTTATGAGTATAATTCTGTGATACTAAAAATTTAAGAACTACTTTATACTATACACTCAGAGATCTGTAAATGACTCCAGAGGTTTATCATCTCATTCTCCAGGTTTTACTCATATCATTCTATATATATGCTATTAGTCCTGATATTAAATATCTCAAATGGAAAAGATTTCATTTCTTCCTTCAGCAATTTGTTGTAGTTCATAAAATGCCCTAACCACTATGACAGTTTTTCCATTCTTCCTATTTACAATATAAATGTTACATGTGATTAAATCATTCCATACACTTTTCATCTGAAAGATAAATACATTCTACTTCATCATCCCTGGTGGCTCAGATGATGAGTCTGTCTGCAATGCAGGAGAACACGGGGTTTGATCCCTGAGTTGGGAAGATCCCCTGCAGTAGGAAATGGCTACCCACTCCAGTCTTCTTGCCTGGAAAATTCAATGAACAGAGGAGCCTGGCAGGTTGTAGTCCATGGGGTCAGAAAGAGTTAGACACAACTGAGTAACTAACATACATACTTCCTCCTTCATTTTAAGTTACATTTCTCTCCTAGGTTATGAAACCCCAAACATCATAGAGGACTGTAGAAACTTCTATATTCTGCTCCTTAGCATTAGAAACTGTTCATGTTAGTAGTTACTCATGGAGTCAAGTGAGGACTTCTGTTGCCATAAAGGCAGCATTGCTAAGAAACCCCTGTTCAGCTCTGTAGAGATGATAATCAGCATCTCTAACTCTGGACACTGTATACAAATTTGCCCTTAGTCCCTTTGCTGATTTTGATGAATAATTTCCTCATAGGTAATCTGTGTACAATGGGAACAGCCCATGTTTTAGGGGCTAATTTGAGAATTAAATGAATTAAAACATGTAAAGAGCTTATAACAGTGCCTGCACATAGTAAATAATCAATAAATGTCACTTGTTGCTCCTAATACCATGATACTATTTCAATTACTCCTATTATTTACTACAATTGCTCTTGCTACTACTACTGCTGCTGCTACTGCGACTATTATTACTACTACTCCTTTACTGCTACTACTATTGCTACTACTATCACTTTTTTGATTCTCTTCTACTGCCATCAGACCCTGGCAGATGCACTTTCTTCTACCATGTGGGGCATCCAGAGTGAGCTTTAGGGAACTGAACATCACTTCCTCCCAACTCCTAACTCTTCTTAATTGTACAGTTGAGCCAGGCTCTCCTTGATCACATGGCCTCTAACATAATTATTATCCACAGTTGATAAAGACACTGCAACAAATTTATACAGATCAGGGCCTCTAGCTTTTCTGGCCCTTCATCCTTCCTGAGAGCTTTCTGATAGTCTGTCATTTTGTAAGATCTGCATTAATGTTCTTCCATTAACATGAATAATTGAAAGTTGCCTAACAGAAATATTTTTTCAATATTATATGATGTTTATCAGCTTCATAAATGGGCTGTGATGTTTTGTATACAAGTATGTATAAAATTATAAGGATAGGCCAAAAATTAAATTTCTTAAAAACTGCTATATTGGGAAAACATTATACCTTTTTTTTCATAAGATGATGTCAAAGGAAATTTTGAAAATAATTAAAAATACTTTTTAAAAAAGCAATTTGAATTTTCAAAATGTCATACAATCACTCTTAATGGATTCCTTAAATAAATCCCCATGGGAGAGTATGTCATCATGAAACTTTTTTTTCCACAGATGAAAGGTCTCACTTGTAGATATGAAGCCACTTAAAGATGAGTCAAACTGTGATTAGATTTCACAATCTCTAAGTCACTAGCGTGCTGTTAAGAGTATTGAAGCACTGCCTGCCATGGAAAGGTAAGAGAATAAATGAGTTAGCCTTTAGGTTTCCAAATAAACCAACAGTAGATCATCAATCAAGGAAGTAAAGCCTATTTCCATGGAGCTACAAATAATATCAGAGTACACAAACACATACACACCATAGACAAACACATAGACACACAAGTACAAAGGAAAAATGGGCATACTCCTCTGCCCTGATTTGCTTTGAACCCACTCTGATTCTCTGATGGATTTTATGGAACACCTCACAGCAGATACTACGTCCTTCCCACAAATGTTAGACAACTTGCCTTTGTGACTTCTAACGCAGCCTGTCCAACCTGCCTTTCCCATTGTGCTAATTCTGGGTGACCCAGATTGGTGATCTTAAGAGACTGAAACTGCAAATGGATGGCTGTTCAGATGGCCTTGTTACAACATCAAAGGTGACTGTGAGAATAAAATAAAGCCAGTAAAGTTACAAGTAGCAAATTCAAATTCATATAGGTATTATTACTAAAATATAGACCAATCTGTCCTATATTCATTGCAATCATATAGCTCCTGTTTGCAAGATATGGGACAGTAAACTATTTTTTGGACAAGAAATTCCTAGTACTATGATAAAGTGTCTAGAATTGGCACATTTCTTGACAGAAATTTCCATTGAGTACAAATGATATCACTAGATTATGTAACAGTAAGTTGTTTCACTTGTTTTCTATATAAGCCATATACTTGAAGTATTTCAGTATTATTTTTATTATTCTCTTTGCTTGGTGTTTGTCATTATTCATTATCTCAGAATTACTTAGTGTTTCTCTTCTCTGGTTTTCACTCTCAAGCAGTGGTTCTCGATCACAGCTACACATCAGAATCAACTCTAAAGTTGTTGTTGTTGTTGTTGTTGTTTTACTTAATTGCCTGTAGTGAAAGTCAGTTATTAATATTTTTTAAAACTCCCAAGATGATCCTATGGTGCAGTCAGTGTTGAAAACCACTGATCTACAGGTATTTACTTTGTTTCCGAGAATCAAATCATTACCTAATAATGATTAAAGGCAGTAGTCACTAAAAGGATTACAGTATGGGAGTGGAAACTTTACATAATTTATTCTACGTGGTACAAAGAATATCCTACAAAAGAGTTGAAATTATTAATTTTTTTAGACTTTAAATTCTGTGAAAGTAGAGACTATGTCTATCTTGGCTACTACTACATTTCCAGGTGTTCAGTTCAGTTCAGTTCAGTTGCTCAATCATGTCTGACTCTTTGTGACCCCATGGACTGCAGCACACCAGGCCTCCCTGTCCATAACCAACTCCTGGAGCTTATTCAAACTCATGTCTATCGAGTCGGTGATAGCATCCAACCATCTCATCCTCTGTCATCCCCTTCTCCTCCTGCCTTCAATCTTTCCCAGCATCAGGGTCTTTTCAAATGAGTCCTTATTAACAACATAATAAACACTTTCTGGATAAATGAATAAACAAACAGCCATACTGAATTTTTCAGGAAGGAAAACAAATTTCTTATGAGAAAATTATCTGAATATGATCTTCTCCTGAAGATTCTGCCTAGTTCCTCCAATGTATTGCTCCTGTGTCACAGTCCTTTAAGTAGTAAGGGACTTCTCAAATAGAAGTTAGCAAGGTTTAAATGTCTCAGTGTCACTCCATTAAACACATGATACAAATTCCAGAGAGACAGCTATTACACTTTTAAGTTCAACTTCAAAACAGGAGACTACATATAAACACACATGCATATAAAATTTGTATATAAGAATAAAGGTATCAATATACCTGTGACAGAAAGTAGGTGATGGTAGTGAGGGCTGGAATAAGGGAATTTTGAATAATATTTGCTACTTTTTAAGAGCAGTTTTTATACAAAGAGATGAAGGTTGTCTGCTAAACAAGTTAATTTAAGCCAGTGGTTAAGAATACTTCGTATTTTCAGGCCAATGGCAACTCCTCTGAAAGAAAGCCAAAGTTTCCCAAACAGAGTGACCCTTGTTGTCTTTGTGTGAACTGATCAGCTCTTTTGGATTTTCCAAGGAGGGCAGGTTTTCACAGTTGGGTGGTCAGAAAACTCCAATCTGTAAGGTTGGACGAAAAATACAAAACCATAGTGATAGATAGAGCTGTGAACAATTAAGAGACAGAGAAATTAATATTAACAACAATAACTAGACATAATCTTTAGCTTATTTCATTCACTGTTTATATTGAAATTTGATAAGGAAATTTAAAGAGCTGCAGACAATAAATCTACATAGGTCTAATATGTGTATATATGTGCAATACAGTGTTAATTGAGACTAGGTATTTTTTGTTAGCTATTTTGAATTTTTGAACTAGTATTTTGGCAAATGAATAATAACTAAGTTAATATTTTAATTTTTTTGCACAGTGTTATATTTCATCTTTTCAAATTTATAAAATTTAAAATGGAAGATGAGTCTTGTAAATGTAGCAAGATATTTTAAGCTTCAGAGAAATAACAGACGTGTAATTTCCTCTGAAGCTAAAATGTATAAAACAAAAATAATCAGGTCAGCAAATATTAACTAAATGTATTTTGCACTATAATAGATACAGAAATGAGATGACAAGTACGCAAATTTTATCTGAATAATCCCTATAGAATCTAAGATGCATTCATTTTGAGAAGGAAAAGACCACCAAATTCCAGTAGCATTTTTCAAAATTGATAAAAGTTTATTGCTATGGTATCTTATGGTAATTTCAAATATACCTTATAAGAAAATTCACATTTAAGGCTGTGTTTCACAATGTACTTTGGGTAAACTGTCCCAAATCACTTAAGATTCCCAAGGGAAAGGGCTGAGACTGAGAACAAAATAAAGGAAGTGTAAAGGTAGTTAAAAAAAAAAAAAGGCTTATGAAGGCTAGAGGCCCTTTTCTTTTGCTGCTCTTGGCAGAAGGAACAAAGTGAAAGGCAATCTTCAGTGTTAAGAAAAATGCAGACATGAATAATGGTGATTAAAAATTGGTAAATACTACCAGCTTCTTTATAAATACCTCTGCTAAATGTACAATGTTTAATCGTTTAGTGTACAAAAGATATGACCAAAGCAAAAGCCATAAAAGAGGTTTTCATGCTAGGAAAATAATTTATACAACAAACACAAGTGTAGTCATTCTAGCTGGCATGCTGCTATCCATCTTAATTATTGCAATAAATGAACTGCTGGCCATCACTTTTAAAAGACTATGCAAATCTGGAGGCTTACCAAAAGATCAGAAAGAGAAGCTTTATGTTAAAATAAAGTGATGATTAAATTGGAAATCAAGCCATAATGCTGATGATACATTTTTCTGGGATAAACAAGGTGGCTTTGTCTTTGAAAACTGTATCTATCTGACCTTGTAAATTTCTTGATTATTTTATAAGCAACTACACAATATGTGGGCTATCCAAACACCAGACTGCCTATATAGAAAGCATACTTACTGCTGAAAATAACTACAAAGGGAGTCCAGCAATGGGCAGGGGCATAAGAAGGTAGGCTCATTAGAGACTGGGTAGATAGACAACATTGCCTTCCTCTGGCACAGCAGTTACCAAAGTGTGGTTCCAGGAACTGTAGCACCAGCAATATAAGGGAACTTGTTAGAAATGCAAATTCTGGACCCCATATCAGAAGTGCTGAATTGGATATTCTAGGCACTGGACCCAACAATCTATGTTTTAGCAAGCTAACTAGGTCCTTCTGATGCATGTCTGAGTTTGAGAACCATAGTTTCACTGAAATGAAAGCTCATGGGACCATACTGTGTTTGCTGCTGATCCCCACCACTCAACCTAGCACAACAGCTAGCCCATGGTAGGCACTCAAATATTTGTTAATTGAATTCATCAAAAAGAAATCTTTTTCTGAAATAAAGTAGACTTTAAAAGATATCCCAAATCATTGTAGATATTTCTAGTGCTATAAATAAATAATTTCATTCATAGAAGTTAAAGTTTTTAAAAAGTTTCATTTAAATGGAAGCATTCTGATTCAAATTTAGTCAACTGCTGTTGAAAAATAAAATGTTCTTTAACAAGTTATCATGACAATCATTACATAAATAGTTTTGAATTTATGAATGGGTAGTTTGTTCATTTTCTGTTGGTACTATTGGAGGGAGGATTATTTGAGGAGAAATTTCTTCTTGAAAAATAAAATCTATTACCTAATATTCTCCATAACTAGCATAAATTATTTATTAAACATAGTCATCCATTTAAACTTTTTAGCTATCATTTCTTGTTATTCAACATAATTTAATATATTCATTAAATTCTGTGTCACAAAATAACTAGCACTTTGGATAGCTAAAATTCATATATATCAATACATGTGCAAAATCTGCAAAAGATATCCTTTATTTTTTAAATTCAGTGCTCACCGAGAATGAACAAAAATAAAGACTTGAAAATAAAAGTAAGATTTGTATCTGCAAACTTTAAACTTTATATTGCCAGTTAAATAAGGAAACAAATGCCAAAAGGACAATTTATGAACCTCAAGGGGCAGAATAACGGCTGTCATCATTTTACAAAGTACAATTTTAGGAGACATGTTTTTATTGCATTTTTGTTTGAATTATAAACTTGAGTAGAAAATGGGAAATTGGGCACAGTCATATATTTTAACTTTAGCAAACCATGTGATATACCCTCACAAAAATATGTTACTTCAAAAAGTTAATTCCATTCATCTGCAATAGGAAACCTGTCACCAGGATCTGAAAATTGGCTGAAAGCCAACAAATAGAAAGTCAATAAACAATGTTTAATGCTTAAAGATATGCATTCCCTTTTTATAAAAATTACTATTTCACATGCTGATGTATAACAAAAGAACTACAGAACTGCTATGAAATGACTCCAGAGGCCATGATCTTTGGAAAGGATTGAAAACCATAATGGAACAATCTATTCTCCTGAATGTCATCAGTGGTGTTAGCTATGCCAATAATTGCTGACACCAGGAGCATCCAGGGCAGGAGAAAAGAACAAAAGAAACAGAGGGCCAGGTAGTGAAGAAAGCTATGGTTCCATCAAATTTTAATTCCTAGCGAGTACATATCACTGCAGAATGTCAAAAACTGTATTAAGCCCATTGCAAATCTACTTTTAAAACCCAGCTGATATTAATGCCCTGATACACCTTTTGTTTTCTCCTCTGAGGAAGAAGCCCAAGTTGCTAAGCACTCTTTTTTTCCATTTCTTGGCTCCTCCTCCTCTAACTTTAACGGTTTGCTTAATCAATCCCCATTTGCTCCCAAGTCTAGTTCTGCCACTTCAGCTTGCTCCATCTTCTCTGTTGACTCACATACATATTAAGATCTCTTCTCTTCCAAACATACTCCAGTGAATCAAACCCCTTAGCTCCTTGACCTCCTATTTCTCTCCTTATCATTACCAATCTCCATTTTCTGTCTGTATTCTACTCCAATGAATGGTGCCGTTGCTGTGTTCCTCTTACACCTTTTGATGTAGTAACTATCTTATTTGTCTTTATCCAGCACAATAGCTACATGCAATGGCGTGCTCCTCATGGATGTCCAATAAATATTAAGATAATTAAATTACAAGTATTATTGTGCAAGTATTACATAGTATTAAAACTTAACTTGCAAGTATTATATAGTAAAGAAAAGTATTATTGTGCCTGTCCAGTTCCTTATTTTACCACATTCCCAATTTTCATGAAACTGTGCAGAAAGCTGTCAACTTTCCCTCCTCCAATCATAGCTGCTTGGTCTGACGTCAGTATCTGATCTTAAGCCAAAAAGAATCTTTTCCATGCTAATTTGGACCTGGAATTAGGCAAACAATGCTGGTTAGTTTACTGAGTGAAGGTGAACCAAATCCAGGTGATATAGCCTATAGTTTCCAAAGAGAGAAGGCACATAAAGACAAAGAAGACCTAAGAAACGGAGAAAGAGAACTGACAACGATCATGCCCTTGATTCTATTCAGTTCCCAGTCCTAAAGCCTAGGTGTATCATTTCCTGTTGTTATACAGATATTTTGTACCCTCATTATAAACCCCCTTTTTGCTTAAACTACATCAAGTAGACCACTACCACTGCAATAAAAGATCCTAACCAAAACAGGTACCAGAATCATGGGTCATATTTAGTTAATTACTTTTGACTTAATAAGAGAAAAGCATATTTTCAGGGTAAATATAATAGAAAGCTAACGTGGAAAAGTCACTTGAAATCAGACAGAGCAAACATATGACATGAGTATATACAGAGTAAGAAAGTAATAAAAGCCGTCTACATGTGGGAAGTAGGAATCTATTTGTCATTTTGGACTTTTACACATTTGTATATTCTCAGAAGACAAAAAGCTCTAGATATCCATTTTACTGTATAGGATGAGGGTGACAATATGTGGAATATTGCCATGAAAAAATTCCATTGAATATGGTTCAACTAAAATGCAAAAGTGTACTCTGTTGTTCAGTTGCTAAGTTGTGTCCAACTCTTTGTGATCCCATGGACTGTAGCACATCAAGCTTCCTTGTCCTTCACTATCTCCTGGAGTTTGCTCAAATTCATAATCATTGAGTTGGTGATGCCATCGAACCATCTCATCCTCTACTGTCCACTTCTCCTCCTGCCCTCAATCTTTCCCAGCATCAGGATCTTTTCCAGTGAGTCATCTCTTTGCAACAGATGACCAAAGTAGTGCAGCTTCAGCATCAGTCCTTCCAATGAATATTCAGGGTTGATTTCCTTTGATTGACTGCTTTGATCTCCTTGCTGTCCAAGAGACCCCCAAGAGTCTTCTCCAGCAACACAATCTGAATGCATCAGTTCTTCTTTATGGTCCAACTCTCACTTCATATATGACTACTGAAAAACCATAGCTTTGACTATATAGGCCTTCTTGTGGTCACTATACATATTTTTAGTGGACAGCTATAAAAAAAAGTCCAGAGTAACCATTAAAAATTTCAGTAGTACAAAACCTTTGTCAATAAGTTAGCAGGAAAGTTACTTCATTAAATCACAGATCTTGCTTGTTAACTTATGATAAGCTTTAGGTGAAATTCTGTGCTTTGTGATGCATACTTTATTTACAATGCTTCCAACTTATGACCTTATGAAAAACTATATATGAACCTGGTCATTATTAACCTACCCTGAATTTGTTTCACCAATTATAAAACTACTGTTTTCCATATTAATAGAAAGGATAATAACATAAAGCAAAACCTTATGAGAACACCATGATGGATGTTGAAAAAGCAAAGGCAATCTTCGTAAGTTACTGAATTATTATTAAATAATTTTCCAAAATATAGTCATTGGCTTGCCACACTTTCTACGTGGCTGCAGTTAATCTTAAAATGAAAAAAGAATCATTTGCCAAACTAAATAAGTTTGCTCATGACAATAAATGCATGAGACTCAAAGACCATAAAGGTGCATGAACTAACTCTGAAATAAGAAAAACAATTTTGTGGAGTACTTTGTGGAATATGTTTCATATCTTGTATTTTCTTTAAAACAGTGATAACTTATTAAAAGTCCTCTGGGACAAAGGTCTGGTTTACAAAGTCAGCCTAGGTTGAAGTAGTTAAAGAAAATCTTTGAAGCCCTAGTAAATGTAAATGGTAGCAAAGAAATGTCAATTGAGAAGCAAGCGATGTGCCTTTTGAAGATGGAAAAGCCCAAGCATCTGGGAGTGAGGATGGAGGCTGACTGACCAGGGTTGTGTGCATCTGCAGGAGCCAACTGGAAAGATATCAAGATACCTATGCTTCCCTCCTTGCTCAAAAATCCAGTTTATGTGTGCCTGCTCACTCAGTCATGTCTGACTCTTTGCTACCCCATGGATTGTAGCCCGCCAGGCTACATGGAATTCTCCAGGCAAGAATACTAGAGTGGGTAGCCATTTCCTTTCACTTTAGGTATCATCATCTCATACAGATTCACACAGGCAGTGAGTCAGGTGTTATGGGCTACATGGAAAGGAAAAGAGGAACTAAATACACTCACCTTACTGCCTCAAACTATTCTGTACCTTCTTAGTGGGTTCAATGATCTAAGAATTAATTTTAATTCTTTCAGCTTTAGGTGTTTTACATACTGTTACCATACTTGGTGAAAGTGCCATGGTACTCTGCCTACTGATGTGGCATTCTTGAGGAAATGGACTATAATCACATTTTAAAAACACACAAAGTCTTTTTGTTTGCTCCTGTAGGTATGGGATTACTTAGGCAATTTGAGGGGATTTATAATGTCTTTCATATACTATTCATCCCAGCTCATAAACTGAAAGCACTTTTACTTAAATCAGCCTGGCTTCTATACATGACAAGTGAGATCAGTTATAATACTCTGGAATTGCTGATTACCTACAGGCAGGTGTTCATTATATTTTTCAATAAAAAAACCAAAAACCTTTTACTCCTTGTCTTAATTTTAGTATCTTATTCTTTCAGTTGTTCCTTTTAATACACGTTTATGTGTGTTTTAAAGTCTAATCTCTTTTGAATTAGCTCTTGAATAGCTGTGAACTAAATGTCAGATACAAAGGAAGGCCTAGAAATCAGAACAATTTGTATTTCTAAATGCCAGAATACAATCTAAAAGTAAGACACCATTAGACTGCCAGTACTGAAAAGAATCATTTTATGAGTGATGTTTCTGAAAAATGCCAGAGATAAAGACTATAGGGAGATTGTGGCCCAAGTGGTGTTAATGAATCAGGTGAGTTATAAATACGTTTTGTATGAATCTACACTTGAAAAAAGTCATCCTTTGTTGTTAGAAGGATTGAGCGGAGAGTTAACTCTGCCTCACAGAATTTAGCTCTGCTAAATTCCTCCTATGAAGACTTAAGATTTAATATTCTTCCATTCCTCTAAGCACTCTTTAAATTAGAACAACAAAGTTTTATTTGCAGATATTTATGCTTTGAAAATTTTCTAATTGATAAAAGCAATTTGGTAATACAATTTTTCTATACTCTTGTAGTAATATTGTATATTTGATAAACCCTGAGTCCTCCAGCTTCTTATAAGGTGCTAAGTATTCAGCATACCAGGCAAAAATAATGAAAATAATACAATTATTGTTGGCTACTTCTCCAAATTTAAAATTAGTCTTAAGTAAGCTTAAAATTAAAAACTGGATGATATAAATTTCAAATTATGAAGACCTCATATGTTCACATAAGAACTTCATAGATATAAATTGTGTAGACTTCTTTAGCAGGCTATTTTGCTCTTCTGTTGTATTTTTATTTTTAATCCAGAAATATAGTTCTAGATGATCCCAGAAAGCAAATAATCTTAAATTTGGAAAATACATTTCATTTGTGTAATATATTTTATTTGTAAATGTGAATAGAATAATGTTTCCTAAGCACTGATTCTCAAGTGTCTTAAATCAGACACTAGATTAAACAATGCTAAGCAGATTTCTTTACATCAGATATTAGCAAAGCTTATCTGTATACTGACTTTTAAGAGTGAGTATAAATGTGTGCCATTTCACAGAAGAATTTCATGATGGCCTCATTATTGGGATCATAATAGTATAAGAAACATTTCTCTAGGACTAGAATTCCACAAGCTTCTAAAGTTGTCAATTTCATAAAACAAGGTTCAACAACCTTTGGTGTCAGAAAATTATCACTGACACAAAATTAAAATTTCTCTTCTTATATGGACCTAAAGAAAAGAAACAGAAGCAAGAAACAGGCAAAAATGAGTATAATTGTTACTCTAAAATTTTATAATAATGAATGGCACTATATGCAGAGAAATGTTCTAATTTCTCAAGTCAAAATAAATACATTACTAACTTGAGAAAGTAGTACTATTGTTTAATAATCTTTGTACTAGTAGCTTATTTAAAAATAATATACAAATTATAAATACTCAAATCACATAAAAGAATATGCAGTTAAAACAGAAAAAGCTTCCTTCTGTCTCTTATCTCCTGCCCTCCCTTTCAGAGATAGCCATTACTAAATGTTCTTGTATGTTTTTCAGAAAAAAAATAGCTTTGTATACACAAGCATGTTAAATGATTGTGTCTTATTAAGGACATATTCCATCTTCTTGCAAATGAGCATATTGTATACATGGTTCTGTCACTACTTTTTTCTGAATTAAAAAAGGATAAAGAAAACTACAGTGGGATAATTTTCCACTTTACATGAAAATTTTTTTCCTCTTATGTATTATATTTGCGTACATATAATATTTAAACTTTTCCATGGAAGGTTTAGCATATTAAAACATTATTTAAGATGCTGACAACAATGGCAGTACTAACAATAATAGATAACATTTCAGGGTGTACTTCTTGCCATTAAATTTGCTAATCACTTTACAAAGATTATCTCATTTAGTTCTTCCAGCAACTCTGATATTACTACTTTCACATTACAGATGGGCTTCCCTTGTGGCTCAGCTGGTAACAAATCCACCTGCAATGCAGGAGACCTGGGTTCAGTTCCTGCATTGGGAAGATCCCCTGGAGAAGGCAAAAGCTACCCTCTCCAGTATTCAGGTCTCGAGAATTCCATGGGCTGTACAGTTCATGGGGTCCCAAAGAATCGGACACAACTGAGCGACTTTTACTCATTCACTCACATTTCAGACAAGGAAACTGACCTAGAGACATTACATAACCTGCTCACTTAAGTATCCGTTTCAGTTATTCATTCTTCCTCTTTTCTTTCACAAAATCCTTAATACAACCACTCAATTTGTAGTATCTATGAGTGCATGCATGCTCAGTCACTTCAGTCATGTCTGACTATTTGTGACCCTCTGGACTGCAGCCCACCAGGCTCCCCTGTCCATGAGATTCTCCAGGCAAAAATACTAGAGTGGGTTGCCATGCCCTCCTCTAGGGGATCTTCCCAACTGGGGGATCAAACTCGCATCTGTCTTCGTCCCCTGTATTGCAGGCAGATTTTTTTGCCCACTGAGCCTCCTGGGAAGCCTCTATGGTCTTTATATCTTGAATATAAAGTCTCAGGTCTCTGAAACCTAAAGACCTAAAAGATCCACAGGGTCTGGTTACACTCATTTGAAATCTAATTATTAAGTTCAAAAGCTACCCACGTGGGGCTTCCCTGGTGGCTCAATGGTAAAGAATCCTCCTGCCAGTATGGAGGACATGGGTTTGATCCCTGGTCTGGGAAGATTCCACATGCCACAGAGCAACTAAGCCCATGCCCCACAACTACTGAGCCTGTGCTCTAGAGCCCAGGAGCCACAACTACTGTGCCTATGTGCCACAACTACTGAAGCCCACAGATCCTAGAGCCATTGCTCCACAACAAGAGAAGCCACCAAAGCCCATGCACCACAACTAGAAAGCAGCTCCCACCTGCCTCAACCAAAGAAAATCCTGCACAGCAACGAAGACCCAGCACAGCCAAAAATAAATAAAAATTTAAAATCTACCCATTTTATCTTTTAAAAGAAAAAGAAAGAGAAGTCTGATCTTTCAAACTAAGTTTCCTAAAAGGATATTTCAACAGTTGAATATTAAGCTAAGGTTCAGATCCAACATCTCAACACTCAAAAATCATAGACAATTTGAACCACAGGGATCTTAAGTTACAGTTTCTACCATGTAACAGATAAGAAAAATGAAGTATTTATCACCAAGTTTATTATCCTTTCATACTGATCTCTGCATTGAAAGAGATATCAGAAAAATATCTGCCTTGACTATAAAATACACATAAAACCTCCCATACAGACAATTGGCTATAACGTTCTGCAACACTATCAGAGACAGCAGTCTCTGAGTCATTCTCAAAAGCAGCAAATTCATAGTCAAGGAACTATCTTTTTTCAGTAGCTGAATCCTGTGTTTTGATTATTGATGTCTGTGAAGCTGTCTGTGAAGACAGAGTCATGGATCAGTGTTTTCATCACAGCTATTAATTCACGGTTTACCCCTTCTTTCTCCATACTTTCACTCTTCCTCACAAGACCTGTATTCTATAAGGTTTAATCAAGTTTATTGTTTTTCTCTTCACCAAGTCTAATTTCTCTATATCTATCTTTCAAATATTGAGACCAAAATGAAAACATGATAGTATATTCTCATCAAGTATGTTCAGTGTTGACTAGTAGAGAAGTTATATCCCTCCTGTCTGCCATAATTTCACACATTAATACTGCTTGTCTATACTTTATTCTTTATCTCTACAGTTTATTATTTTATTTATGGGACAATGTTATTGGTAATCTCAAACTCCAAAATGTTACATGGCTAGCTCTTAATTGAGCACATTGGTGAGAACAAAAGAACAACAATTAATACCAAGAGAGGCAATACAAAGATCCTTTTTATTTGGCAATATAATTAAATCACACAACACAGAATCACAAGGAAGGAAACACCTATAATCACATGGAAGGAAACTCACCCACTTATAATCAGTCACACGTTCTGGCCTAATATCATCACAGAGCAACCAAAGAAACAGAAAACAACAAAATCCCAGGGCAGAACTGAAACTTGGGGCTAATATTTCCTCTCCAGTCTCCTACATCACTCTGCCACTGATCACTGGCAGTCAAGCCTCACCGAGTAGGAAAGCTCCTGGTCACTGTTATCAACACCACAACGATCCTGGTTACTGTTACTGATTCAACAATGAAAAACAAACACTCAATATTAAATATTTTCTAGTTTAACCATTAAACAATAAAGGTAGTGGAGTATATGAACTGTTTGCATTATGGCTGTTTTCTTCGCTTCTTTTTCATTTTATTTTACTATTTGTGAAGCAACTATAGTTAATAATGTAGTTATGTGATTAACAAGTACACACAGGTTCTGTTGTGAGAATCAATGTGATTTTTAAAAAACTTAGTAGTACATCCCATATCCTGCAAACATCTAAAGAGAAAAAACTAACAGATTGTGCAATATTTCCAGAAGGCAAAGTAAATAACCACAAAAAAGTAAAGGATGATCTTATGTTTGAACAGTTTTGGGGCTTTGTTTGATGGTATTTTGTGGGGAGTGGAGAGGTTTTTTTAAATATTTTATTTTTATTTCCGCCTGCCATGCCTGTACAAAACTCATTTGGAAATTCAGCCTGTTTGACTACTAAACACTGCTGTGGAAAATGTAATTACCACTCAGTTATTTTAATTTTTAAGGAGAAATCTCTAAATATCTATCTAGAAAATTATCTGAGGTGAGAAAAGAAGATAAAACTCAAAACTTATCAATTTGAAGTATCATTAACACTTAATATGATATGAACCAGAGTGAGATTAAAACTATTGGGAAAATAATGTTTATTAGGTAACTTGATCATACTACCTTTGACCTTGTTTTTTATGTTAAAGGATTAAATTCAGAAAGATACCATTCTAAACATTAGAGATTGTGCTTGAAAAAGGAATACAATGATAACGAGTTATTTGGTAGTTCTTGAGTTGGGCTTTGTGTTCAAACAGGCATGTGTCTCATAAATGTGTGTAACTCTATAGGAAATAATAAACATCTCTCACACTATTTTAATTTTTAAAAAATCCACAACTCAATTAAAAATCAACTAAATACATATATTTATTCTAATATAATGAGAGGCCAAGTTGAGGCTGTCAGCAAGCAGGGTCTAACATCTCAGGATAAAGGCAATGCGGAAAGAGGGTAGGAAGGTAGCATGTAGGGGAAAGTGTCACAAAATCTAAGCATGGGGAGTAATGTCCCCAGCCAATAAGAATTGATTTGGCTGAACTCTTGCCTTATGAATAAACCAGGGGAAGGAAACTGTAAATAGAACCAAATTTGCAGTTATTATGGTCTTGAATTCAGTCAGCTTAAGTATGAGCCATTGTGCAGTTGATGCCAAACAGATGCAGAGGCACCTGTTCTAACCAAAGATATCTCCCTGGTTCATTTCTGTATACCTAACTCTGGTTTTCTAATACCCATTTCTTCCTCCTTCAGGATGTCCACCCATTAGATTAGACTTTCTTTTCCAGAACTTGAGTGGTCACCCACTTAACTTTCTGCTATACTCATTCCTCTAACTTTAACTTCCTCTGCAAACTTGGGAGTTAAACTCTTCATTTCAGCCCAGACCCACTCTTTGAAATGGAAGCTCAATGCTCAAGTCTTACCTCAGGCCCACTTATCCCTAGGTTTAGAGCGGATCATTTAATACGACGTTATTAGCATATGCTCCACCCATCTCTGGGGGGAGTAGTTTCAAAAACACTGTCTTAGCAGATTCTCACTGGTTCATGTAGGGAACTGGATGTGTATAAACAAGACTTCAGCACTCATCACAGATCAGAATATACATAAATATGCTTAGTTGGAAAATGACAGTTATATTGTTTATTTATATAATTTCACTATAAATGATATGCCCTAGAATTATTTGATTTAACTTCAGTTGATCTCTGGAATTCAGCAAACTAATACCATTCAGAATTCCCCAACCTCAATAATTTCACATTCTGCTATGGCAGTATTGGATAGACACTGCTAAATTTGGTCAATAATTATCTGGGTTTCAATAGAGATTTGCATCAAAATTTCTCCATAAGTGGTTTCTTTCCAGCCATTGTTCTCCCTACTCCAAGATAAAAAAAAAAAAAAAAAAAGTGATTTTTAGTTATTGAGAAGAGATTCAAATTTGGAATTACTAGAGTGTATTATCAACTAGGTGCTGAGCTGAAAAGAAAAATTATTTTATGGTATGCTGCTACTGGTCCACATAAGCAATCTGTGATAAACTCTTTTTAAATAGCAATTTCTCTTGCATGCTAGCATTCAAGTTTTGTCTCTCTTCTCTCTGTAGAGAGGTCCACTCATTCACTCTTATATATTCCTCAGTAGTACAGGATGCCCCCTTAAGCATCGCTTGTCTTTTACAGCATATTCAGAATAGTCATTTTTTTCCTGTAATCATATTTTCTATAAGAAAATTAAACTTTAGAAACCTATTCACATACAATAAAATAAGGCTCATTGATAAGGAAAATTATTTCATTGTATTAACCTTAGATTCTGTACCCATGGAAAATTAAAAGCTCTATGATTTATACATTGTCTGACACGACTGTGGGATGATTGCTTTGTTGGATCACAATATTGTTAATGTGGAGCCTATATTAGAACCCTAGAGTCCATGCAACATTTGTCATAGAAATGAGTAACATTTTTTTCAAGCAGTAGAAGAAATTAAAAAAAAAATTATCATGTGGACTACTTGATTAATCCAGACTCTTGACAGGTCATTGACATGGCCCAACCAGTTTTATATATATAAATAAAAAGTTTCATTTACTTGGCTTTATTTGAGAATATTTTTACACTGATTAATTTTTGATACATATGCTATATGCATTCAATGCTAAACACATTCAAAGTCCTATATTGTAAAGGCTGAAAGTGACAGTAGACTTTGTAACTCAATAAATAAATAAATTTAAAAAATAATAATAAAATAAAAAACTAAATGGTCTATGCACACTATTATATGTAAAATACATAATCAACAAGGACCTACTGTATAGCATAGGCAACTGTACTCAATACTCTGTAATAACCTATATGAGAAAATAATCTGAAAAGAATAGATATATGAATAACTAAATCACTTTGCTGTACCCCTGAAANGGAGGGATTGCAGGCAGGAGGAGAAGGGGACGACAGAGGATGAGATGGCTGGATGGCATCACTGATTCGATGGACGCGGGTCTGAGTGAACTCCGGGAGCTGGTGATGGACCGGGAGGCCTGGCGTGCTGCGACTCATGGGGTGGCAAAGAGTCGGATACGACTGAGCGACTGAACTGAACTGAACTGAATCTGGACAAGTACTTTTATAATATATTAGAAAATATTAGAATTTCTCTGTGGGATTCAGGACTTGAGTATCAGACCATAGAAGTAAAAATTTACTAACAAGGTATTCTTTTAATAACAAGGTTTTCGATTCATGGGGTCGCAAAGAGTCGGACACGACTGAGCAACTGAAATGAACTGATTCCAATATATAACTGTCTTATTTAACAAATATCACAAAAGTAATATCAAAATGTTTATTATTTTATCACTGGAAATAAACTTGTCCTTTGATGTTTTGCTGTATTAATTTGAAGTATGCTTCTCAAGCGTATATCTACTTTAATCTCCTCTAGTGATTTATTATTCAAAGGATATAGAGAATTAAGAACTGGGGTTTTAAAACATACATTATTTGCAGAAGCACTTTTTGAGTTCCATTAATAAGAGGAAGATATTGTTCAATTTAAAAAATATCATTAATATGAAAATTATAGATTTTTAATAATTTCATTATTAAACTAGAGGTCACTAGAAAATCATAATAAATAGAAGCATCCTACAGTTCTCACAAAAGTAAAGTAGTGGAGCTCCCTCTATTGAATTATGGTTGAGAAAATACATCTTGTATTTAAAATCATAATTTTATCTTCAAAACAATGTTATTATAATATTGCAAAACTTTTCCCTTTTTAAATTCTAATACTTTTCAAATTATAGAAGCACATATGCAATATCCATTTCTAANGTTCTCACAAAAGTAAAGTAGTGGAGCTCCCTCTATTGAATTATGGTTGAGAAAATACATCTTGTATTTAAAATCATAATTTTATCTTCAAAACAATGTTATTATAATATTGCAAAACTTTTCCCTTTTTAAATTCTAATACTTTTCAAATTATAGAAGCACATATGCAATATCCATTTCTAAGAATAATATTATAAATTGCTTATTTCTTTATAATTTTACAAAGTGTTATTTTTCTTTAATGATTTTTGTCTGCAGGAAATTACATTTTAAGGCTGCAATTTTCAAATTTTTTTTTTTCCTTGAGTTAATAAAACTGAAAAGTTACTTGACAGATATTGGGACTATGATACATCCTAATAAGAGTATGAATTCCAATTTTGTTATGGAAACTCAAAAATGTACTTTAATGGAACTAAATATATCTTCCAACCAGTAAAGTGAGGTATTTCACAAATTTTTCTGTTACAAATAAACTGACATTTATTACAATATTATGAATACTGAAAAATGTGATTCATATTATTATTGGTTGAGAGTCCACTTTGTGCCAGGCACTGAGTCATGCACTATGCCTTCATTACCTTCCTGAATATTCACATCAAATGAACTTGATAGCATAGTAATCCTCTTTTTACAAACGAGAAGATAAAAGCAAGAAATAGTAATCACACTATTGTTCTGATCCACAGCCCAAGTTCTTGAGCTCTTGTGCAATGGAATATATGCTATGTATTGACAGTCTATAAAATCTGTAAGCAGTGACAGTCTACAAAAATTAAGCAATTATTTTTTAATACCACTGAGGTATAGCCAAAGTGTACACACACACACACACACACACACACACACACACAAAATCACTACTCAGGTAATTCAAATCCTTTTTAGCTCAATATTGAGGATCATTTCTAGAAAATGATAACCTTCAAACCATACCTGGAAACTCTACTCTTTTTACTTTTTAATCATTTATTTTAAAAAGAAGACATACTTCCTATCAGCAAAGAGAAAAACAGCTGAGTTGATGCAGGTTTTGTTTTAATAAACATATTTATTTGCTATTCCAGTATGATTAGAAAAGCTGTTTTATAATATACTAATCAGTCATTTCTAAAGGAAAGTTTCTATTTGAGAATTAGATTATGATACACTGGGGTTGGACTTCATAGAGGATTAATCCAACAGGGTAAATCCAAATATATGTTACATTTTTTCTCTTAGATCTGATATCAAAAGCATTATTCATTATTCATATTTTGCTCATCTGTGCAAAAATATAAAACCTATGCCTTATGACCAACATAAACATTTTTATTAGAAACTGTCATCCCTATCACCAGGTAGAGAAAAATGCCTATAGAATGAAGGCCACAAGTTTGAATATTTAAAAGTAAACGTTAGGCAGGAATTGCTTTATTCATAAAATTACAGTATGTACATACAGTAACTCCATTATGAGCATTTGTTGCCTTTTAAAAATATATCTTCAACATATACTTGTTGGAAACTTCATGTATATATTTTATGGTTTCTCTACATAAAAGTGATTATAAAATTATACTTTACTCATTTCCATAGTTGGGCCAAAAATTATAGGGTGAAACATATGTAATAGCACTAATATTTTTTATAAACTTATAGAAGATGGTATTTTTATCAGCTCAAAACCAATTTTGACAATCCTGTTAAAACAAACTTGGAAAAACTTTTCAAAATATGATTTACTTAAAATGAGGTCTGTTTAGTAAAACTTATTAAACAGGGTTTAGAAAACGGCATTAGTGAGACCACCCACAAATGTTGTTGCATCCACAATGAACTAACATGAATACTTGGAAACCACTTGTGTGAAGAAAAGCATTATCAACTACTCTTAAGGTTCACATCTTGCTCCCTCTTAATCCACTGCTTCAGTTAATCTCATCCCACAGAGTCTGAATCTTCTAAAATAGAAAAAAATATGGCTTATGATTATATGGTTTATGTTCTAAAAGTTACCTATCTTATGTGGAAATAGCAATGATAATAATTCATAAAAAATGCACTTCTTTCCTGCATTTGTGGCTCCATGGTCATGACTGAGCATGCACACACCCTCCTGTATACTGGGGCTTCCCAGGTGGCTCAGTGGTAAGAATCAACCTGCCAATGCAGGAGACTTGAGTTCAGTCTCTGGGTGGGGAAGATCTTCTGGAGAAGGAAATGGCAACCCACTCCAAGATTCTTGCCTGGGAAACCCCATGGACAGAGGAGCCTGGCAGGCTACATTTAATGGAGTCATTAAAAGAATTGGACAGAACTTAGCGACTAAACAACAACTCTGTGTATTCAAGTTAGACATCAAACTGTCTATAGTTTTCCCTTACATAAAGATGTGTGCAAATTATTCCTATAATTCTCACTTTTCCCACAAGCTCTAGATAAATAAGAATCAACATATTATCCTGGTTTTCTAAAAGTTATAGAAATAGTAGAGAAGTATGGGTAAGGTGCATCAGCATATACCTTTGTTGCAATTAAAGATATATCCCTGTGTGCTCAGTCATGTCCAACTCTTCACAACATTATGGACCACAGCCCTCTAGGCTCCTCTGTCCATGGAATTCTCCAGACAAGAATAATGGAGTGAGTTACCATATCCTCCTCCAGGGGATCTTCCAATCCCAGGCATCAAACCTAAGTCTTCTGAGGCTCCTGCACTGGCAGGCAGATTCTTACTGCTGAGCTGCTGAGGAAACTTCTTAAAGATACATATTTCATTTTTAAATAGAGATATAATTGACATATATTTGTTTCAAGTGTACAACATAATGATTTTATAGATGTATATACTGCAAAAACCATCCAGCACAATAAGTTTAGTTAACCATCATCTCCACACACAGTTACAATTATTTTCTGTGATGAAAACTTTTAACATCTACTTCCTTGGCAACTTTTAAGTATACAATTCAATATATATTATTTGAACTGTAATTATAAATAGAATCTCTTTCTAAATGTAAAATACATATATTCTTTGACTCAGCGATTTCACTTCTAAGATATTTTTCCTGCCAACATATTGATCTTATGAACGAGAACCAGTAATAAAATGTCTACTACCACATTGTTTGTAATAAAGATTAGGAAAAAAAATCTACATTTCTAAGAACTGGGGAAATGGTTAATTATGGTATGCACAATAAATTCCAATATACCATGTGAAAAAATGAGGTACAGATGTGCTGATATTAAATATTCTTATATTCTCCAAAATGTGCTTCTAAATGAAAAAGGAAAAGGACAAAATGGTATGTAGAATATGTTACCTCCAGGTATTTTTAAAGTGGAGAAAGTACGCATGCAAATATGTATTAGTGTACAAGAATTTGAATAAAATCAAAGAGATCCTCTGCTGAACCCCACAACTGGTAAGTAAATTAGGGAAATTACAAAAAAGGATTTGAACAACGTCAAGGAATTCCTGGTTACCTCCAGGAGTGAGAACCACCTTCCTTCTCCTTAGTGTATTCACTCATCTCATTCCTTCAGTTCATATCTTCTGCTTAATTATCTCTCAACTTTAGATATCACTTCCTGAAAGAACCTTTCTGATTTGTTTTCCTAACCTCCAGACCAAATTTGGCAACACTGATGTAAAATGTTCTTTATATATCCTTGTAGTACTTAGCGAAAGTTCTATCCAATAATTATATAATTAGTTGACTTATGTCTGTTTCCCAGAGAGAACATAATTTCTTGACATGAAAGACTTGCCTATTTAGTAGCTAGTTTATTACTGTATCCCGAGCACCAAGCTCAATGCTTTGCATATACTGAACATANTCCTTGTAGTACTTAGCGAAAGTTCTATCCAATAATTATATAATTAGTTGACTTATGTCTGTTTCCCAGAGAGAACATAATTTCTTGACATGAAAGACTTGCCTATTTAGTAGCTAGTTTATTACTGTATCCTGAGCACCAAGCTCAATGCTTTGCACATACTGAACATAATTTGAATGCTATTATATATGCTGAATGGTTAATTGACAAGAGTTTTAATTAATTTTGGCTTGGTTATACGATCTTAGGCAAGTAGCTAAGTACTTTTAAGGTTCTTCATAGCTCTAAAACCTTGAACCTATGGGTCTAAACATACATCAAACTAAATCCATTGTTGTCCCAAAAATGGTGGTTAAGTTTCCTTTGAATTTTACTTCTCTTTACCTGTATCTTCCTCTATTTTAGCTGTCAAATAGAAGAACTGAACAATACGGAAGTGTAAGACACCTTCTCAGTTTCCCAGTAACCTCTCTTCTATCACATTTTAGCTTCTGATCATGAATTGTATGCCTTTAACCTGTTAGTCTCTCTCTCCACATACACATACACAGATTAAACTTGCCATAATTTTATTCTAGGGGAAAATTAAGTTTGAACAGTGGGTAACAGTATTCTTATTGGACACTGCTCTACAATATATGAGCCCCTATAATATTTTGTGCCTAATAATCTGGAAAAGAAGGGTATAAACTGTGGATATGGAGTTAAGGATCTGTAGGAAGGATCCCTGCTACTGCCACACGCCTCACTACTATTGTGAGAGGCAGACTGATTGCAAAAATAATACTAACCCTCTCTCCTGATCTTTATTAACCCCTTTATCAAAGTGATTTTTAGCTCCTTTCATTTAATAAGTGGAGATGATTTCCCCACTCCTGAATTTGAGCTGGGCTTGAAATTTGTCTTTACAAATAGAATGTAGCAGAATGGTTTTCCAGAAGACTTGCACACTTCTGCTTTCTCTCAGAATCTGGCTTCCATCAAGAGAACTAGCCAATGGAAGCTAATCAGAAAATGAAAGACTATGGTAAATAATTAATTTTTCTTGAACAACAACCAGTTAAATCCCAAACACAAAGCTACATAGGCTGACTACCACAGCAGACTACAGTAGGATAATATGGAACTAAAACCAGAAAAGCACCCAAATGTCTAGTCTAAATTGCCAAATTGAAAAATAATGAACTACATAAGACAGTTGCTGTTTTAAGTCATTATATTTTGGAGTACTTTATTATGTAACATAGTCAACTGACACACTGTGGTTCAAAATTTTAATAAGAGTAGCAAGACTTCTTTTCATTTTTGGCTTGATTTGGAGCTAGGTAAAATTTATACCCAGAAACCTCTCAACTATTAGGGAAAGTACTTACAAATATGCTGATAAGAGTTTTAGCCACAGTGTCCAATGCCCTCTCCCTTCAATCTATCCTATTAATAAGGACAAATCTATGGCACCCTTTAACTGTGTGCTTAGAAAATACCCTCTCATGTTTCCTAGCTCCATTTGCTTTTGGAGTTTTCTGAATATCTGAGACCCTCAGAGACAGATGAATCAGACAACCTGTGAGTGACCAATTACGAAAAGTCAGTCATGACACCAACTGTCTTGGCCATGTTGTTGGCTGTTGCAAGTCAGGTCACCATATCTAACTGATACAACTGTAGCTCACATATACAAAAAGACTTGAGACCCTCCTTCAGTTGTATAGATATCCTAGGTAATTTATTTTTAGATCTAAATTGACAGTGGAGCTACTGAGAAAATTTACAGAAGAACAGAATGAGAATTGTGCAGTTGGCTAAGAAAGGATTTCAGAATCAAATTGAAATAGGCCTTCCCTAGATAACTCCATGGCTAAGTTTAGCTTTCAGGTGAATTTCAAATACCACTACTCTCTTGGCATCTCAGGTCGATTTGATTTCCACTCCAATCCATGGAATCCTTAATGTTTTACACTTTCTACAGTCTTCTGGGGTTCTAGCCATAACCTGATATCTCTGTCGAACTTGACATTAAAGAAACATATAACCACTTATTGATACTTCACTGTAGCTAATACTTAAATTAAAAAGGTTAGAAATAAGCAGTGTGTCGGGATGAGGAATGCCTTAACTGTACTATTCTAACTTAAGTATTATAAGACAGACACATAGACAGTCAAGTCATTAATAATTATTGTGACCATATAATTTGCCATCCAAACTGCACTCGTGAGAGTGAAAGGGTACCATTAATAACTGAATAAACCAGGCATAATCCAGGAGTATCTTGGATCTACCGTGAAGTATGGGTTACGGAGTGACAGAGAACAGAGTTTTAGGGAGTAAAAAGGCAGGGAAGCAAGCCAGAGAAATTGGACAGCTGTCTAATTTCTGATTAGACTTTTCTCCCACAATTTCATTTCATTATATTGCAATACTATGAATTCTTAGAAGGTCAGACATAGTCATGTTCATTGAAGTACCTCAACTCAAAGTTGAATTATGTAATCCTTTGATTAGAAATTTTTGGATTTTGCACAACTCTGATTGCCCCTTGAATAGAATGGATAATTGGGAACTGACTGGATAAATAAAAGAGGAAGCACTAAAAGCTAATTTCATTCTTGGAACATACACTACAATAATGGGATCTGATAATAGGTTACCATTAAACAATTACTGAATACTACAGCACATTTGGAACTAGTCCTAGCTGAAATATATATGGTATTCTGTCTAATACATTCGGGGGAGAGAACATAAATTTCTTTATCTAAATAGAGAAATTAGCTGGATGAAAATATCAGTAACTACAAATATATGATCATATTTTGTACACTATAGGGATACTTGTAATAACTGTAGGATTTAACCTTATCAAAAGCTGATAATATCCTTTTTCTAGATATATTTTAGTCTTGGCTGTGTTCTCCACAGGAAAAGGAAACTTCTGTCCTAATAAAAATGTAATGAGAAATATAAACGGACATTTTTCTGGTCTTTTTCAATCTGTATTGAAAATAAAAAGGAGCTGATATCCAAAAGTAATAATCAAATAAACATTAATTTATTATTTACCACTCCCAAGAAAATTTTCTTTAGTATTCCAGTAAGTTAGCTGAATTTTTAATATGCTATATAAAATCATGTATGAGAAATAAAATGGGCCTAGGTGAAAACCTAACAATTAAGAATAAAATGAACACTTTGAGGGAAATTAAAGTTTCTGTGTATACACACAGGCACAGAGTTACTCTTTTATCATAGCTGTATCTATGTTGCTTTCCTGTATAGTTGGGATACACATTGCATGTCTACTTGAGTGAAATGTTCCAGAAAGCTAGAACTCTTTGATGACGTTTTACGTGAAACAGATGACTAGAACAAAAAGAGGTGTGTTTAGGAATATAAAAGAAGGTGATTATAAAGCATTTAAAATACTATATGACAAAAAGCTGCCATCTTACACTAAGTAATGCTGACAACTTAGTGCTTGGTTTTACAAAGGCCTGTATTTAGTGTCATGAAAACTTGCGGGTAAAAAGGGGAAAAAAAGAAAACATTTTTGCTTGCTTTTAATAAAAAGGTCAAAGTGATGATTAAGTGGAATAAAGTTAAAAGTGTTACTCTATTAAGGATATAATAAAAGTCTTAATATGGCATGTTTTACTTGAAAAAT
>SJYA01000050.1:259069-298450 GCA_006410615.1 Neotragus moschatus | reverse complement strand
CTCCATGGCTAAGTTTAGCTTTCAGGTGAATTTCAAATACCACTACTCTCTTGGCATCTCAGGTCGATTTGATTTCCACTCCAATCCATGGAATCCTTAATGTTTTACACTTTCTACAGTCTTCTGGGGTTCTAGCCATAACCTGATATCTCTGTCGAACTTGACATTAAAGAAACATATAACCACTTATTGATACTTCACTGTAGCTAATACTTAAATTAAAAAGGTTAGAAATAAGCAGTGTGTCGGGATGAGGAATGCCTTAACTGTACTATTCTAACTTAAGTATTATAAGACAGACACATAGACAGTCAAGTCATTAATAATTATTGTGACCATATAATTTGCCATCCAAACTGCACTCGTGAGAGTGAAAGGGTACCATTAATAACTGAATAAACCAGGCATAATCCAGGAGTATCTTGGATCTACCGTGAAGTATGGGTTACGGAGTGACAGAGAACAGAGTTTTAGGGAGTAAAAAGGCAGGGAAGCAAGCCAGAGAAATTGGACAGCTGTCTAATTTCTGATTAGACTTTTCTCCCACAATTTCATTTCATTATATTGCAATACTATGAATTCTTAGAAGGTCAGACATAGTCATGTTCATTGAAGTACCTCAACTCAAAGTTGAATTATGTAATCCTTTGATTAGAAATTTTTGGATTTTGCACAACTCTGATTGCCCCTTGAATAGAATGGATAATTGGGAACTGACTGGATAAATAAAAGAGGAAGCACTAAAAGCTAATTTCATTCTTGGAACATACACTACAATAATGGGATCTGATAATAGGTTACCATTAAACAATTACTGAATACTACAGCACATTTGGAACTAGTCCTAGCTGAAATATATATGGTATTCTGTCTAATACATTCGGGGGAGAGAACATAAATTTCTTTATCTAAATAGAGAAATTAGCTGGATGAAAATATCAGTAACTACAAATATATGATCATATTTTGTACACTACAGGGATACTTGTAATAACTGTAGGATTTAACCTTATCAAAAGCTGATAATATCCTTTTTCTAGATATATTTTAGTCTTGGCTGTGTTCTCCACAGGAAAAGGAAACTTCTGTCTAATAAAAATGTAATGAGAAATATAAACGGACATTTTTCTGGTCTTTTTCAATCTGTATTGAAAATAAAAAGGAGCTGATATCCAAAAGTAATAATCAAATAAACATTAATTTATTATTTACCACTCCCAAGAAAATTTTCTTTAGTATTCCAGTAAGTTAGCTGAATTTTTAATATGCTATATAAAATCATGTATGAGAAATAAAATGGGCCTAGGTGAAAACCTAACAATTAAGAATAAAATGAACACTTTGAGGGAAATTAAAGTTTCTGTGTATACACACAGGCACAGAGTTACTCTTTTATCATAGCTGTATCTATGTTGCTTTCCTGTATAGTTGGGATACACATTGCATGTGTCTACTTGAGTGAAATGTTCCAGAAAGCTAGAACTCTTTGATGACGTTTTACGTGAAACAGATGACTAGAACAAAAAGAGGTGTGTTTAGGAATATAAAAGAAGGTGATTATAAAGCATTTAAAATACTATATGACAAAAAGCTGCCATCTTACACTAAGTAATGCTGACAACTTAGTGCTTGGTTTTACAAAGGCCTGTATTTAGTGTCATGAAAACTTGCGGGTAAAAAGGGGAAAAAAAGAAAACATTTTTGCTTGCTTTTAATAAAAAGGTCAAAGTGATGATTAAGTGGAATAAAGTTAAAAGTGTTACTCTATTAAGGATATAATAAAAGTCTTAATATGGCATGTTTTACTTGAAAAATTCAAAATGCTGAGCAAGGGAGTTACTAATCTCACCAAAATCAGAATGATGCATTATACAGGGAGATAATTTTACAGATGGGAAATAAAAAGGAGTAGAAAAATAACTTCCTCAAGGTTACAAAATTCTTATGCAGCATAGCTACAAACTGAACACATGAGTACTAATACCAATATAAAGAATTTTTTGTTAACTTTTAGGAGTCTAAAAGTAGGATTTTGTTGATTTTTCTTTTTAATAAGTCAAAAATAGTGAAGCATTTCTTCTAAATTTTTATCTTTAAAGACTAGCTACTTTAGATTTTCTAAAAAGTCAGAAAAAGTTTAGAATTTAGTCATAAAAATATTTTGGATTTCTATAGATTTCAAAATGACACAAAAGCATTATTATATTCTATTTCCTTCTGTATTGTACATACAACTATGAAGCAAATCAAGTTTGTTTAGGATCATTGTTAATGTGTACATATAAGACTTTGAACATATTAGCCTAAACCATGATCTACATTTTATTCTAGGAACTAGATATGAAGTTTAAATACAGCCAGTCTTCCAGAAGGGATGGGCTGCAAAAGGGTTTTTCTGTTTCTGTTTTTTTTTTTTTTTTTATGACCTAAAGCCTTTTCTGACTGTTGGGATCCCTTTTACCAGGAGAATGGGAGACTAATTCTATTATACATTTTTTAATAGTCTGATTCAGGCCCAGAGGAGTAAGCACAAGATATGAGTTTATAAAGAAGGAAAAAAGNTGTTTCTTTTTTTTTTTTTTTTTTTTTTTTTTAATGACCTAAAGCCTTTTCTGACTGTTGGGATCCCTTTTACCAGGAGAATGGGAGACTAATTCTATTATACATTTTTTAATAGTCTGATTCAGGCCCAGAGGAGTAAGCACAAGATATGAGTTTATAAAGAAGGAAAAAAGATGGAAAACTAGCAATTGGGAGCCACTCACATTTTTCTAGTAATAGAATTTATAGGAATTGTGTCTGTCCAGACTGTCTGAAAGCATTAGAAAAATACAATTGGAAAAGGACTCTGCCTTACCTAAATGGGCTTTTTACCTTAGGTCATTAGAAACAAAATTTTGAGCTGGCAGAGCTCTCAGCAGAGTCTCAGTCCACCCTTTTCCTTATATATGCGGATACTGAAGCCCAAGATAGTGAAATGACTTGCTCAAGTGCCTGAAGGTAAATGGTCCTGAAACAAACCTAGGAAAGCAGTTTACTTTAAATAGTGCCCCATTAAATTATCAATTGCTATTGTATTAAATCATCAAGGAAACAGCAATATTACTGGTTTCTAAGCAGTTTGCAGTTTTGAAATTATAAATTTTAATAGTCCTACATCAAGTAGTCTGAAAGGACATTATTTGATGTTTTTCCCAAGGCCTGTTGAGATAAACAGATGCATTCCGAACATAATATTTCACTGGGGGGCGGGGGAGGAGGAGGTTCAAGGGTGCTTATGTTTTGGAATGAACCTTATGTCAGTGAGCAATTCAGAGAGGCGTGCATACAGATGACCCAAGAGAAGAAATAGTTAATTACAGGACCCCACCTTCCTGTAAATAACCAAGTGAAAGCCTTTTTAAAAGCAATACAAAATGTCACCACAGGCTGACGCTCTTTCTACAAGAATAATGAGATTCTTGCTCCCTCAGATGCTGAGCACATACTTCATCGCTTTTATCGCCGAATTCATTTTCTGTGGTTCATAGATAATTCTCCTCCTCCCTTCAAAATAAGACTACATACCATGCCTACAATATATTGATTTCAATGCTAGATAGTGACTATAGACGGAAAGACCTGCAGGGGCAGTTTCACAAACTCTAGGTCTAAACACACTGTCAAAACGGCTCCGGAAATGAAGGGCTGCACGCAGGGCAGTCAGTTAGTCGTTTTGAATAAGCCAGCTATTGGCACTGCATCCCCACCGGTTCGGCTGTGCTGAGGGATCCGAAGGAGGCGCACTTGCAGTTCAAGACTTGCGTCCAGAGTCTGGACATGGCAGTTTTAGTGTCATAATCCTTTCTTTCAAAACACACATGCCATACGGAGAATCTGGAGCATATGTCAGCCGGGTAAATTCAAGGAAAGCGCCGATCTGAGGGTCCGAGCCTTCCGACCCGCAGATCAGTCGCGGGTAGGCAACGGTAAGGGAGCCCTCCCGGGCTGGCTGGAAGCAGGCAGTTGGGTGTCGGAGAGAAACGCGAGTTTGCTGCACCAAAAGAGTCGCCCCAAGATCCGAAAGAGGAACCTCTCCCTTTTTAGCAGTTACAAGTGCGGAAAAACCTGTCCTCCGAGATGGCCCAACTGAAAACAAATTCCAGCACTGAAAAGGAAACTGGGTGTGTGCTGTGGTCCGGGGGTTGGGGGTGTAGGTGAGTCTTACACTCTTAAGGTGGCGAGGGGGTTAAAACCAACTGTAGGCGTGTGGATCTTTGCATTTTACAAACTACAGAACCCTCACGCTCCCTCCTCTCCCCTTGGCTTCTCAGTGAGTGCCCTTCCTTCCCACATCGGACACTGGGATCTGGAAAAAGTGAGATCTGTACAGTGCCTGACCCAAGGGGCTCTCCCCTTCCTCCTTCTCAGGTGTTTTCGCCCCACCCCACCAGCTTTCAATCCGGTTCAACTCTCGCTTCACACTCACAGCCCAAGAGCCGGCGATCTGTCACAGATCCCTCTTCCTCTTGCCTCAGAACAGCAGGTGAGCTCATTACCTCAACTAGAAATGTAACTTTAAAAGAGACCAGATCTGGGGAGGGCACCCACCTCCCGCGTACCACCACCACTTAACACACACAGCGGTGGCAGTTCACCAACACCAGGGATCTTCAGGCTCTAACCCCCAGCCTTACTCTCCCCTCCTTTCCTGGAAGAGATCCAGAGGCTTTCAAACCTCTGCTTTGACCTGAGCTTGCCAACAATAAAGGTATGTGCAGAAATAAAAGATGAGAAAAGCAAGTGAGCTTTCCTTTGATAAAAACTAAAGCAAGGAGCAAGAGGACAAACAGAAGCCGGAATAACAGGAAGTAGGAGTTTTACCTTCAACTGTCTAGGAGGGGCTACAGATCAAAACTTTAAAGGGAGAAAAGAATGTCCCCTCAAATCCTCAAGTCAAAGGAAAAAATTAACTGGCTGCTCTGTCAAGCGACTGCGAGTACGCGGAACGCCCTGTGAGGATCAACTCCTGTCAGCCACCCAGTGGATCTCGAGGATGACAGCGCCAGGGGACGTCCCTAAGGGCGAGGAAAGGGATTCCCAGGCGAGATATATTAGTTGTTGGGTTTTTTTTTTTCCTTATGAGTCTCAATACAGAACTGAAAACTGAGGTCGGATCACGGGTCCTGACCAATCCTCAGCCGCCTCACTAAGGGCGCACAGACCTGGCTGCGGATTCCAGTCCAGGCTGCGTCCTTTGCCCGCCGTCACCCCCACCCTCACAACCCACCCAGACAATGGAGGAAGGGGCTTCCAAGCCGCAGCCGGAGCTTTTCAGCGGTTCCAAAGAGGAAAGCTCTCCCTTCCTTTCTTCACCTCTCACCCAGGGGAAGTTACCAGGGGATTTATCACGAAAAAGTGCGAGTTATTGCCTCTGAGAGCTAAGCGAAAGGAAAACTGCCCAGAGCGCAGTGACGTGGACTTTGATACCCGAGGGGTTGTCAGAGGGCGAGAGCCCGCCACCCAGGCGGGAGCCGCATGGGGGAAGGGGAGAGAATCAGACGAATCTCGCCTGCGGGCCCCCTGAAACCCCGACCCCGGCCGCACCCAAACTTCCTGGAGATTTATCCAGTGCCCCCAGTCGCTGCCCCAACTTGAGCCAACCGACCGAACTCAAACATGCGGCACAGGTGAGGGAACTCAGGGCCAGCTCTGTGCGCGTCCCACCGGTCCCTAACCTCCCCCCATCCGCCTGGGCGCGCCGCCCACGGGGGTGAAGGGCGCGAGGCCCGGGCCCGGGACCTAGGAAGCTGCCCCCGGTCCAGGCCGCCCTGGGGCTGCTCCGAGGCCCCTGTTCTTACCTGGCCTAAGGACAGCAGCGGAGATCAAGAGGCAGAAGACCAGACGGCAGGAGGGGGCCGCCTTCGGAGCCATATTCCTCCTCCTCGGGGACCACCGACAGAGTCCTCGCCGCAGGAGGGGGCGTCGTCCCCGACTCCGCGCGCTCGCGCTCCGGACGCTGGGGGCAGAGGCTTCTCCCTGACACACTGCCCTCTGGGCTGTGGCGCTGCACCTTCCCGTCTCCGCCGCCCGCAACTTTCCACCACGCAGTGGCCCAACTCCTCCCGCCTCCCCTTCCACAGCCGCCCTGGGCCCCTTTGACTGCTCCTCCCGGGGCCGGCGACCCTCTCTTCCCGGGAGACACTTGAGTAATTAGGTAAGGTATACGTGGTTCTTTTTAGCTGGCCCGTTGTTTCCCTTCTCTTGGAATAATAATAATGGTAGTGGCAGTGTGCATAAAAAGCCCGGTGTTAGGAAAGAACTGCCGGAGGTGGCAACCGAAGGCCGACAGGTCCAGGCGGTCTCCTCAGGTGGCAGCGGCGGTGGCAGCGATAGCAGCGGCAGCGATAGCAGCGGCGCCAGCGGCGGTCTCTGGGCTGCTCTGAGTGGAGGGACTGGAAGGCGTGTGTAAGCTGCCGCTCTCCTCCTCCTTTCGCCTCCTCCCTCTCTCCTCTCAGCTCCCCGCTTCGCAGGAGGTAGAGCCAAGCGCAGGTGGTAGGAGCGGGATCCGCAGCCTAGAGGCGCTGCAGGACCAAGTCCCAGATTGAGGCCGAATCTGGAACTCCTCTGGGAAGTAGCGCGGGCGGCGTCTTGGAGCCCCAAGTGGGCGGGGTAGTTTAGTGGCTCCGCCCCGGGGCCACGCCCGCCAATAGGAAGCGGATCCAGAAGCAGCCGGTTCTCGGTAGGGCCTCCAAGACCGCCACTTGCAGTGTAGTTACCCGAGCTCTGTTAAGACTTACTCTCACTTCACACTGCCCACGCAGCTTCGCAACGGTTCATATTGCCCTTTTTTGCCCCCAGACGCCTGTTCACTGGCTCATTCCTCAGGGACTTTTCGGCCGCGATATCGCAGCCTGCTTCTTCTGCAAAGGGAGTAGTAGGGCAGGGAGGTGGGGGTACGGACTTACCCCGGGACTCTCAACTTTGGGTCCAAGTTGGGCGAGGGGAAGCAAAAGAGGGAGGAAGGGGCTGGAGGAGGTAGCTAGGGTGGGAACTTGCCTCCGAGAAGTTAAAATGAACAGCTACTGATTGGCGCGGTCGGAGGAGCGACTCCTTAGGCTGAGTCCTCCTAACCGCGCCACCCCACCCCCCCGCCACGTGCCCTTCTCGCACACACCTTTTGCAGGCGGATCACTTGAGTCGACTGCCCAGGTGCAAATAGAAAATATTTACTCTTTCCCTGGGGAAATTAAATCAAGAATTTCTAGATCCATACTTCGTCACACAGATTTTCCCAATATCTGCAAAAGCCAGAGCGTATGTCTTTTTTATTTTGAATTAAGCGGCGACTTTAAGTTGCAAACAGAAATCTTCAAGTTACTCTAACAGCCAAGCTTCTTTTCCGTTTCAGAAAGCCAGGCATCCTGGCAGATAGACAGGCTTCTCCGGCAATTTCTAAAGATTAAACCACCTCCCAGGCGGAACATTAGGAAGCTGTGTTGCTTTCAGATCAGGCAGAGAGCATGAAGGAATATTTTCCTCTAGAACACCTGGGTGGAGCTGTCGAAGCCCTTAGTGACTCTAAATCCGGGATGTGGGATCACAGCTCTCTTCCACGAAGCATAATAAAATCTTGGTCCCAGAACCACTTCGCCAAGGCATTGAATAGGCTTCCGTGCATCACAGGGTCACCCCTGTGTGAGGCTAGTCTCCAGAAGAGAATGTCAACTAGCAATCTTCACATACTGCGCTCTTTGATCAGAAGGCTTGAGTCACCGGCTAGATGGGGATTAGGGGAGTTGATGGCAGGAGAAATAATAAAACAAGCGGGAGCACGGTCGCGTGTGCACACACAAGTCTTTGAATTCTTTTTCTTTTCATGCTGAAATCTCTAAGCTCCCTCTTCCGCTGTGATTTTTATGATAAAGGCTGCCAGTCTTGTCTTCCTGGTTTTCCTTATATTACATTCACAGTATTCTAGAGTTCTCGTATTTTTTTCTCTCTAAATAAGTAGTTTCTCCCTCTTAGTTTTAACATGAACATCTCATTTTCACCTATGGACCTACAAGAAGGCAAATGCTATAAGGCAAATACCTTTTAATTCAGTATTCCATGAGTTAAGTTTGACTGCATTGCTAGCATTCCGATGGGATCCTGTAGAAATCCTTTAGGGAATTGTTTCCCTTTTAACAGCAGTTCTAAGTAGCTTTACAGGGACAAATCATCCTAACTATATATCTAACCTGGACCCCTCTCCCCCTCAACTCTCTCTGTCTTATCCCCTTTATTTTGGAATGAGAGTTAATATAGCATAATTGTTAAAAAGTGGATCTGCAAAAGGCAGAGTGTTTGATTTGGGTTTTGACATTTATCAGCTGTGTGATCTTGATGAACTCAACCTCTCTAAGCCTCAGTTTCCTTACTTGTAAAAAGTGATAGCAATAGTGCCAGCCTTGTGAGATTGCTCCCATGATTAAATGAAATCACACAAATAGTTGGCACATTTGAAGGAGCTTGGGCTTTAGGGAGCAATCAGAGTCTAGTTAAAACTCACGTTCTGCACAAGTGAGTGACCTTGAGCAAAAGTCAGTCTCATAATCAAAGTGTGATGACACATCAGAGTGCCACCTTCAAAGGTGTGCAGCTAAATTGGATGAAAATACATTCTATAAATTGAGCATGCTATACATACTTACATTTAGGACAAGTATGATTGTAGGCAGTGCTCAGTGGCTCTAGCGTTCCTTTTAGAGAGGAATTTGTCCTATCCTAGGAAAATACCTTAACATGCCACTTGGAGCAGTAACTCCAAAAGCTATTAGTCATCTATAGCTAAGGTCACAAAAGTGATGGTGAAACTACTCTATATTAAATCTCATAATAAAAAATGAGAAATTACAAAATAATAAAAATAAGAATTTGGCAGGGAAATGAAGACAGCGATGCTGAGAAAAGAAGGGACAAAAAAAAAAAAAAAAGAAGGGACAATGACTAAGCCACACAATTCTAAACTGAAATGGTGGAAGACCTTTAAATATATTATAAATAACATTAATAACAGTTACTGAACACTTACTTTTTGTTAGGGTAAACAATTTATATGAATTAGTGGAATAATCTCCCCTCAAAAAACCCTGTGAGGGAGGTGCTAATATTGTCTTCATTTTACTCATGAAGAAACTGAAGCCCAGAGACATGAGGTAACTTTCCCAAGGTCACACAATCATCCATGATTCCTAGTAATGGTAATGCCACAATTCTACTCAAGGCATTTTGATGTTAGAGCTTCATTTCTATTTACTTGCTTATCACTATCCACTTCATTTATCAGAAATGTGTAACAATAAATTAGACTTTTTTTGCTTGGGGGGGTGTTGATTAAATATAAACTCCTTTATAGTCCCAAAGCTTTAATAAAGGCTCCTACTCTCAAATACATTTCCCTTGAGGAAATTTTAGTGAAGCAGAGCACCCTATCTGCATGAGCGAGGTCAGTGCATATGAGAAGACAATACTATTTCTAGTAATTTAGCATAAGTAAGAGCTCAGAATTGGAAATAAGCTTGAAATGTAAGTTCCACAAAACAATGTAGTAGAGTATTAGTCCTTCACAATCTAAAGAATGGAGAGTTGGAACCACTTTACCTAGTTCTTAACAGGAAGACCTCTTCGGGTGCATCTGGATCACAACTGCTTTTGTTACAACCTAGAAAACAGTATTCCAAAGATATTTACCAGTTTAGTCATGCATCAGAGCATCATAATGGGTACTTCTTATTGCAGGAAATAAAATGAATAATGTTCAGCCGGAGAAAAACATATTTCTTGTTACTTGAAACATGAGAAGCATTTTGCATCTCCAGTATAAAAGAATTCATCATCAGTCAGGACAGTATGCTGAAAGCAGTAACAGCACAGTAAACAATTTTTCAGTTTAGAATCTGTTGAGATCAGTTCTCAGGATCCCAGAGGCTCAGGTCAGGAACTTTTGCCCCAACTGTACTAACTCATCAGTATGTGACAATACAGTTAGGTGGGGCATGTGAGCATTTAAAAAGTTGAAGTGATTTTTTCTTTGATCAATGTAAACAATTTCCCACTGGAGATGAAATTTCCCAAAGATAGTTTTGGAGGCTGGGGATGATTGTTACTTACCACATTTGTCACAGTGTTTTATGTGCCTTCCTAGTTTTTTAACAAAAGATGTATGCAATTCAAGAGCATACAACAAATCTGACTCACTTTGTCCCCACCCCTACCTCCCCAACAATGAGTACACATTTCTGGCCTATACTTTGCAAATACATAGAGTACTCTGTAAGTATGTAAGTATGAAGGATATGTAATGAGAAAGAGTTCTTTATAGAACAGAGGCCCTGAAACAAATTTAACAGGAAGAGTGAAAAATAGAGANACTCACTTTGTCCCCACCCCTACCTCCCCAACAATGAGTACACATTTCTGGCCTATACTTTGCAAATACATAGAGTACTCTGTAAGTATGTAAGTATGAAGGATATGTAATGAGAAAGAGTTCTTTATAGAACAGAGGCCCTGAAACAAATTTAACAGGAAGAGTGAAAAATAGAGATGAAAAGTGTTTCCACTGTGTCTTCAATGATTGGACTAATATGTTCTGGTACCAATTCCAAAGTGTGGGGTTTTTTTTTCACACACAACCAAGGAATTCTCGGACACTAGCTAAATGTTCTATAATTCAACTCAATTCTGACAGTATCAGCCTGGTTATAGTCTTAACCAGATAGAAGAAATACCTAGGGCAACTTGTGTGAGAAGGAGAGCAGAGCTTCCTTGCTTTCTGAGCAGGCCTCTCTCCCCAAATATCCACCTGTTTACCAACCCAGAAGCTCTTGGAACCCAGTCCTTTCAAGTTTTTATGGAAGCTTCATTACATAAGCACCGTTGATTATATTCTTGGCCATTAGTGGTTAAATTCACTTTCAAGTCCCACTTCCCACCCAGGAGGTCCAGAGGTGGGACTAAAGGTCTCACACTTTAATCACAGAGTCAGATCTCCTGGCAACCAAGAACCATCCTTAGGTGACCTAGGGCTTTCCAAAGTCACCTCATTAAAATAGCAAAAGATCCCCTTTTCCCTCTCCTTATTTAGGAAATCCCAAGAGTTTTAGGAGCTGTGGGCCAGGAGTCAAGACCAAATATTATATTTCTTAGTATTACATACAATATCACATCTAGGCAGACTAAGATTTAGGAAAGGCAAAGAGAATGAGTCAAGTCCTAGTCACCATAGTGAAAACCTTGAAACATAAGCTGAGAAACTTAATCTACAGGAAGAAGAGAGTGGAAAAAATTATTTGTCATCAGTGAGAAGAAAGCAGAAAGAGCTATGCTGAGAACAGAAGCCTGACTAGTAAAGTTCTCCAGTGACCAGACAGGGAATGGGCAAGGGCCTTGCCTAATACATTGATGAGAGAGACTGAAATAGATTAGACTGAAATGCTAAGTGGTATTTACATTAAGTCTGGAAAGATACAATTATTTTAAAGAAGCTCAGGGTTTACACAGATGTAAGACAAAGCTGTTTCATTTCTGGACCCTAAAGGTTTTTAAGTCAATGATGCCTAAAATGACTCTAGAGATGGACTGGGGAACAGAAGGGTATCTATCCTTCTATAAAATTTTCTCTTGAACTTTATTGTTTAATTTTGATTAATAGTAATATGTCATCACTTGAATAAAATTTTGCAACTCACATCCTCAATAACATTATCTAATAAAGCTGTATCACTGGAGCTCAGGAGGGCAAAAACTTTCAAAGTCTATGGTAAACACTAAGTTCTTATTTCAGACTGTGGATCACTCAGTGTCTGGGTACAAAAAGAAATTCACAGCTTTTTCAATCAAAGCAGAAATCCACTTAGTCATTTCCTTCCTGTCTTCTACATGAGAAATGGAGAAAGACTCTAGTAAGCTCTTTGACTATGAAATATATACCGTAACTATAAAACAGATGCCAAAACTCTTAGTGTATTGAACACTCATAATTCATTAGTGATTTCACTAGATGCATAAAATTTACTCGAAAATTATAACAGTCTGAGTTCATCCTATCAGTTGAGAGTTTCTCTTCCAAGGTCTTTGTATGTTTTCAACTTTTAACTGAAATATGTCATTCTTTCAGTTAGAAAGTGACTAAGAGCGTGATTATTCAAATTTTTGGTACCTCAGAAGTTTCAATGTGATTACCTCTCCAAAAATTCTCCAAACTTTTCTCTACTTGCTCTGTCATATGTCTGCTGTGCTCAGTCCCTCAGTCGTGTCCGACTCTTTGCGGCCCATGGACTGTACCCTGCCAGTCCTGCCCATGAAATTTTCCAGGCAAGAATACTGGAGTGGATTGCCATTTTCTACTCGAAGCATATGTCTGCTGGCCATTGTGAGTTATTATAATTTCATTCAGGAATTAGAAGAGAACAAATAATGACTATAGAAATTGACACTAATGTATTTTTGATTTTCTAAAACAAATCATCATGGATTTAATGGACCTCTGGAAAACGGAATTAATTAAATATTAACTAGGCCTAGGTTATCTATACCATTTTTCCTTAAAATAATTAAGATACTTGAGTTTACAGAAAAAACATTAAGAAGAAATTCTTGCATAAATTTATTATCCTTAAGGAGTTATTTTTTTAGGAGTGATATTAATTAGCAAAAAAGATTAATAACACTGAATAATGTCTCATTGATTATGTAACATATGAATCTTATCATTTTAATGTTTCTTAGGGACTTACAAGCAATTGAGATGAAGAGCTTTCATTCTTTATTTAAATACAAGCTTTTTTTTTTTTTTTCTAATGTAGGCTTACTCTGAAGTCCAATTTCCTATTTCCCCATTTGATCCATTCAAACTACCTGCCATATTCTCATAATCGGGCCTTTGCACTCGCTATTTCTAATCCTTGATACTCTTTAACCCAGTTATTAANTTGATTATGTAACATATGAATCTTATCATTTTAATGTTTCTTAGGGACTTACAAGCAATTGAGATGAAGAGTTTTCATTCTTTATTTAAATACAAGCTTTTTTTTTTTTCTAATGTAGGCTTGCTCTGAAGTCCAATTTCCTATTTCCCCATTTGATCCATTCAAACTACCTACCATATTCCCATAATCGGGCCTTTGCACTCGCTATTTCTAATCCTTGATACTCTTTAACCCAGTTATTAGTGTAGCTTACTGCATCATCTTTTTCAAGGCATTTGCTCAAATGTTACTGTCTCATTGAAGCTTTCCATGAACAACTGTTTAAAATTTCAACCCTCAGCCCCAATTCTCCTTATCTTCCTTTCATGTTTCATTTTTTTCTCTATCAACTCTATCACCATATAACATGATAGCTTGAAAGCTCAATGAGGGCAGAAATGTGTGTTGCTATATGACTAGAATAGACAGACACATTAGTAGGCACACAATAGTACTTCACTAATGAGTACATCAAATCATGAATAGTGGATGAATAATAAATTACTGTGAAAGGTAATTAATAAACTGAAACAGATGGGGCCGCTTTTTCTGAAGTTTGATAAAGCAGCCTGAAGTTTCATTTCCCCCTTTAGCTATTTCAAAGCATTTCAGCATAGTTAGGAAACCCATCAGGCCAGTGTAACTGTATCATATGACAGATGAGGTAATTGAGGTCCCAGGAATCAGAAAACTTTATCAAAATTTACACAGATATGGGTAAATGCCATCTTGCTTAAATGCAAAAGGACCACTTTCTGGCAGAGTAAATGCACAAGATCCTCTGTAACTTTTAAGTCAAATAAACCAATATAAAAAAATATTTGGATGCTATCAGGTATTATTAGTCAATTTTAAATGCAGTGTATTTAACCAAATTTTTTCTGAACAAACATTCTGAATAAAGTTCTGTATAACATTTCACTAAGACATGATTATGGATGCAGTATCAATATTGCAAAGTCTACAGAGGTGGCTCAGTATTCAAGATTTTAAGCCTCAATGTTCTTTATACTTTGTTCTTTACAGGATGCATTTGGCAAAATTATAATTCAGAGCAATGTATTCCACAAACAGATGATTCATAACCTATTCAGCTAACAGTGCTATAGGACAAATATTTAATTTAATTTAATGTCCAGCGTTTTAACATTACAGGGAGGTGTTCAATGTGCTTACTTTTCTTTGTAAGGGCAAGATATCCACTTAATAATTGTACCTCAAGGTGAAAGCTTAAGAGAAAACACAATACATTTTAAAACAGCTCTATAGCTAGTGCACAAGAAGATTTATAAACATGTATGTGCTTTCATTGAAGTCACCAGAATACGTGATGTGTGTGTGAGCTGGCAGGGAAGTATCAATAGACAAAATGATTTTTAGCTATGGCTTCCAGTTTTGAAATTCTGTTAAAACTAGTTAATTGATACATTTTTTAAGGAAAATGATTTGCCTTTTTATAAAACTGACATCCAAGTTATAGAGTGAAGCATAACATCCAAGAACAGTTAATATATCAAGGTAGGAGATAATGCCCAAAGAAATGTAACTCTCTGTCATTTTTCCCAGTGAGTGCTAAGTCACCTAAGTGTCTGACTCTTTGGAACCTTATGGACTGTAGCCCACCAGGCTACTCTGTCCATGGGGGTTCTCCAGGCACTAAGGACATTTCAAAAAAGAGCAATGGCCATGGTTATTTCTCAGATTTTCTCAGGACTGAGACAAATCTTGAGTTCCAGATTAAATGATCTCTAAATTCAACACTTAAAGGCAAAGGGACATCAAAGAACAGCTTGAGAAGTGTGACTGGAGGGGGAATCATAGTCATCTAGCCTTACTGAGAAGGTAATAGCCTTAATTACTCAGGTTTTTCTCCCACAGCAGCAACTGAGTCATTTTCTATTCTCACTTCTGCTCTCCTCATGTCTTCAACTTCTGGGATCTTCCCAGAAAGTCGAAGTAAAACTCCCAAATTACTCTATCTTGAGGTGATTTTTCATCATCCGCTCAAATTCCTACCATGAAATTTAAGATGTGAAGTCTTTTTTTCTAGCACTAATGTGTCTTTCCAGTTCTAAAACGATCAGCATTTCCTTCTCTTGTCTTTTTCTCCCAACTGAGTGCCTTGTCTCTGGCCAGTTCTGTGAAAACTCAGCTTCAAATACTAAAGTCATGACAATTTATACAAGAAGGAAGTGATGTATTATGGTCTGGATAGCAATGAAAGAAAGAGATATTTAAAGAGAGGTGAGTCATAGGTCAGAAAAATACACAGTTAAATAAGAACTATCTTAGAATACAGGCCAAAAAAGGGAATTTAGTTCTTGGTATTTCCCCTTCCCCTTTCCTTCTGCTTTTTGTTAATGTATTTGAGCTACAGAGACATTGTTTTGATAATGCCAATCAGCCAGCAAGAGTTTGTCATCATGTCGGGAAATTTTTACTAAAGTTTTTGTAATGGTCAGTATACTTTCAACTGAAAAATGACAAAAACATGGTCCAAAGAGGATAACTGAGATTAAAAGGGAAAAAAAAAAAAAAGAGGAGGAGGAGGAGGTGACTTACTGGTTTAAATGGCTGGGAATCCCCAAAGTATGTATATGTTTGGGCATATCAGGATCAAAGTATTTGAACAAAGTTGTCAAGACTCTTTGTTCTTTTTTCCATATTTCAGCTCTATATCCCTTTGCTTGTCTTGGACTGTTTTCTTAGCTTCTCTGTTGTGGCTCAACTTCCTTCATCCAAAAAATACCTATCTTTGACCAAAAAGATACCTTCAAACTTAAGCTTATATTCATAGGGACTGAAATTCTAAAGGAAGAAATAGCCTCTAACTCATGGAAATAGGTGGGGCTTCCTAGGTGATGCTAGTGGTAAAGAAACTGCCTGCCAGTGCAGGAGACATAATAAGACAAGGGTTCAATCCCTGGGTTGGGAAGATCCTCTGGAGAAGGGCATGGCAACTCATCCAGTATTCTTGCCTGGGAAATCCTATGGACAGAGGAGCCTGGTGGCTACAGTCAGTAGGGTCCCAAAGAGTCGGACACAACTGAATCGACATAGCACACATGCACACATGGAAAAGTGTGCAATTGGTTTTACCCATCTCTTCAGTAATTTACTGTAAATAAGAAGATTCAGGACCATGACTGACCAGTCCTGAGTCGTATATCCACCTCTGCAGCAAGAAGGCAGGTAGGCGTCACATTTGACGGTACCTCAGAATTGCAGGGATGGGGGCCATTCCCCAAGGAGCAGACAAAAAAAAAGTAGATGTACATTGCATTTGCTTTATGTTATTTTTTAACTGATTCTTAGAACCAAGATGCTTTCTGTTCAGATTGTGTACAAGAGCTTTTGATTATGAAGGTGAAAAACACAAATATTCTGTAACATAGGAAAACCTAATCTTGTCTTTATCCTTGCTCCTTTCTAAGGGCTAGATCACTGGCACAAAGAGAAAACAGGCATTACTTACAAATTCTTACTAATGGTTTCCCAGGTGCCTCAGTGGTAAAGAATATAATGCAATGCAGGAGACACAGGAGATGTCAGTTCTATCCCTGAGTTGGGAAGATAACCTGGAGAAGGAAATGGCAACCCACTCCAGTATTCTTGTCTGGAAAATTCTATGCACAGAGGAGCCTAGCAAGTTGTAGTCCTTGGAGTCACAAAGAGCTGGACACAACTGAGTAACTGAACATACATGTCCTGTACACCCTCTGTTTATGTGGGGAAGAAGTAAGTATTAATCCTGTTCTATGCTGAGTGCTGAAGAATTGATGCCTTTGAACTGTGGTGTTGGAGAAGACTCTTGAGAGTCCCTTGGACTGCAAGGAGATCCAACCAGTCTATCCTGAAGGAGATCAACCCTGGGATTTCTTTGGAAGGAGTGATGCTAAAGCTGAAACTCCAGTACTTTGGCCACCTCATGTGAAGAGTTGACTCATTGGAAAAGACCTAATGCTAGGAGGGATTGGGAGCAGGAAAGAAGGGGACGACAGAGGATGAGATGGCTGGATGGCATCACTGACTCTATGGACGTGAGTCTGAGTGAACTCCGGGAGTTGGCGATGGACCGGGAGGCCTGGTGTGCTGCGATTCATGGGGTCGCAAAGAGTTGGACACGACTGAGTGACTGAACTGAACTGAACTGATGCTTAGAAGAATGTGAAACAAAGTGACAAAATAAATATTCTGAAGTATTCACAAATATGATTATTTCCTCTGCAAGTCTGTCAAACAAGCAGGTATTTCCTCAGGACTTCTTTTGAAGGTAAGCTGAGTAACTCTGTTCAACTTTATTGTCTGTATATTTGCTACAGCTCATTTTCCATCAATTTATCACTGTCAGCAGTCTGCTGTTGTCCTTACATAAAGGAAAAGTAGAAAAATAGCCAGAAATTTATATTGGCCAATCTCTCTGATTCATCTAGGCCCAATATTTTCAGTTTCAGCAATCCTTAAGTCAAGGGCCTGTTGGAAGTCAACACTCTGGTCTTTTTTCAAGCAAACTGCCTCCCCCACCCGGAATGGTGATTTTAAGCAAGGAGCTGCCAGCAGCCAATCCTCAATCACACATTCTACTGGATCCCTCTACAATTAGCTCAATCTATCTACTTTCTTGAGTATAACTAAATGAATCCTCTTTCCAGCCTCCATGCATTATCCCTTCTTTCTTAAAGAATCAGCACGAATCATATCCCTTCTCTAACACATGGCCCAAGCTTCCATTCCTCCACAATACTGTTGTAAACTTCTCTCCAGAGATGCTTGTGTGCAGTGCTTCTGAATGCCACCTCTAGTATGTCACATTGGCAGCTTGAAATTGCCATCATAGAAAATGGAAATTGGAAATTGGCAAACAGTACAAATCCAGGCTGGTTTTGGGTTTGAGAGATGGTTGTTTTCATTTCACTTCAGTTGCTCAGTTGTGTCCGACTCTTTGTGACCCCATGGACTTTAGCATACTAGGCTTCCCTGTCCATCAACAATCCCCGTAGCATGCTCAAATTAATGTTCATTAAGTCGGTGATGCTATCCAACCATCTCATCCTCTGTTGTCCCCTTCTCCTCTCACCTTCAATCTTCCCAGCATCAGGGTCTTTTCCAATGAGTCAGCTCTTCACATCAGGTGGCCAAAGTATTGGAGTTTCAGCTTCAACATGTCCTTCCAATGAATATTCAAGACTGACTTCCTTCAGGATTGACTGGTTTGATTTCCTTGCAGCCCAAGGGACTCTCAAGAGTCTTCTCCAACACCACAGTTCAAAAGCATCAATTCTTCCACACTCCGCTTTCTTTATAGTCCAACTTTCACATCCATTTATGACTACTGGAAAAACCATCACCTTAACTAGATGGACCTTTGTTGGTAAAGTAATGTCTCTGTTTTCTAATATGCTGTCCAGGTTGGTCATAGCTTTTCTTCCAAAGGGCAAACATCTTTTAAATTCATGGCTGCAGTCAGCATATGCAGTGATTTTGGAGTCCAAGTAAATAAAGTCTCTCATTGTTTCCATGGTTTCCCCATCTATTTGCCATGAAGTGATGGGACTGAATGCCATCTTAGTTTTCTGAACTTTGAGTTTTAAGCCAACTTTTTGACTCTCCTCTTTCACTTACATCAAGAGGTTCTTTAGTTCCTCTTCACTTTCTGCCATAAGGGTGGTGCCATCTGCATATCTGAGGTTATTGATATTCCTCCCGGCAATCTTGATTCCAGCTTGTGCTTCTTCCAGCCCAGCGTTTCTCATGATGTACTCTGCATATAAGTTAAATAAGCAGGGGTTCCATGTCCAGTTCTAACTGTTGTTTCCTGACCTGCATACAGATTTCTCAAGAGGCAGGTCAAGTGGTTTGGTATTCCCATCTCTTTCAGAGTTTTCCACAGTTTGTTGTGATCCACACAGTCAAAGGCTTTGCCATTGTCAATAAAGCAGAGTAGATGTTTTTCTGGAACTCTCTTGCTTTTTCTATGGCCCAACGTATGTTGGCAATTTGACCTCTGTTTCCTACGCCTTTTCTAAAACCAGCTTGAACATCTGGAAGTTCTCAGTTCACGAGAACTTCATGAACTGTTGAAGGCTGGCTTGGAGAATTTTAAGCATTACCATGCTAATTGTGAGATGAGTGCAATCATGTAGTAGTTTGAGCATTCTTTGGCATTGCCCTTCTTTGGGATAGGAATGAAAACTGACCTTTTCCAGTCCTGTGGCCACTGCGGAGTTTTCCAAATTTGCTGGCATGTTGACTCCAGCACTTTCACAGCATCATCTTTCAGGATTTGGAATAGCTCAACTGGAACTCCATCACCTCCACTAGCTTTGTTCGTAGTGATACTTCCTAAGGCCTACTTGACTTCACATTCCAGGATATCTGGCTCTAGGTGAATGATCACATTGGGTTATCTGGGTCATTAATATCATGATCAAGATCACATGATAGTGTGATCATGGATCAAGATCTTTTTGTATAGTTCTGTGTATTCTCACCACCCTTTCTTAATATCTTCTGCTTCTGTTAGGTCCATACCATTTCATTGTGCTCATCTTTTCGCAAAATGTTCCCTTGGTATCTCTAATTTTCTTGAAAAAATCTCTAGTCTTTCCCGTTCTATTGTTTTCCTCTATTTCTTTGTGTTGATCACTGAGGAAGGCTTTCTTATCTCTCCTTGCTATTGTTTCGAATTCTGCATTCAGATGGTTGTTTTAACTACCAGCATATCATACTGTCCTTGGAATTGACTTTTTTCTTCAGTAACCACTTTAACAGTGCTTGCAAGTCTGGGGGTGGTGTCAGATATACTCGAGTTCTGGTTCATTGATCTAGTATTTACGTGACAGTGAGTTGTTTCACCTGTCTGAGTAAGTTTCCTTAAGTAAAATAACACAGGTGAAGTTTCTGGCACAGAAAAGTGCTGAATAAGAGTAGCTATTTCTTCAATGGCACTTGATCCTTCATTTATAGTTTGGATTAGCTGTGTTTCTGGATGTATGTTGATGTCTTTTGTATTTGCTTTCCTTCACCACTGAACCCCCAGTATTAAAAAGAATCATCAGAGTATCTTGCTTAGTGTGCTTGGTAGATACTTAATCCACAGTATATACTACTTTAGGCATAGTCATAGAGTAGGCAGTCACAGAGTCAAAAATATGTGGCCAATGATGCCTGACAGCACTAGATTAAGAGTGCTGTATGTGCTGTGCTAAGTTGCTTCAGTTGTGTCCAACTCTTTTTGAACCTATGGATTGTAGACTGTCAGGCTTCTATGTCCGTAGGATTCTCTGGGCAAGAATACTGGAGTGGGTTGCCATGCCCTCCTCCAGGGAATCTTCTGGATTCAGGGATCTAACCCGCATCTCCCAGGGATCAACCCCCCATCTTCCATGGATTGACTCTGATGTTTCATGCTTTGGCAGGCAGGTTCTTTACCAAAATGGGAAGCCTAGATTAAGAATGCCTGAATTTCAATCTCAGAACACAGCATATTAAATTGTAAGAACTCCTGAATCAAACATCTCTACTTTTGAATCACAGTTCCACCTCTAATCATCTGTACTGACTTCATCAAGTTACTATCCTCAGCTTCCTCATCTGTTAAATGGATGAAAGAGTAGCTTTGTACTTAATGTCACAGTTTAGGAAGATCCCTTGTACTAAAAGATGCTAAATGTGTGGACAGTCTTATAAAAAGTGGCTACTGCCACTCTTCCACTAGTTGATCCTGTGGTTTAATCTGCCTAAGCGTCATAGACTTTAACTATATCTATAAAAGTGAGAGGGCTAATTTGGTCTTCTCTCAAGAGACTTTTTTTTTTTTTTTTNTTGCCATGAAGTGATGGGACTGAATGCCATCTTAGTTTTCTGAACTTTGAGTTTTAAGCCAACTTTTTGACTCTCCTCTTTCACTTACATCAAGAGGTTCTTTAGTTCCTCTTCACTTTCTGCCATAAGGGTGGTGCCATCTGCATATCTGAGGTTATTGATATTCCTCCCGGCAATCTTGATTCCAGCTTGTGCTTCTTCCAGCCCAGCGTTTCTCATGATGTACTCTGCATATAAGTTAAATAAGCAGGGGTTCCATGTCCAGTTCTAACTGTTGTTTCCTGACCTGCATACAGATTTCTCAAGAGGCAGGTCAAGTGGTTTGGTATTCCCATCTCTTTCAGAGTTTTCCACAGTTTGTTGTGATCCACACAGTCAAAGGCTTTGCCATTGTCAATAAAGCAGAGTAGATGTTTTTCTGGAACTCTCTTGCTTTTTCTATGGCCCAACGTATGTTGGCAATTTGACCTCTGTTTCCTACGCCTTTTCTAAAACCAGCTTGAACATCTGGAAGTTCTCAGTTCACGAGAACTTCATGAACTGTTGAAGGCTGGCTTGGAGAATTTTAAGCATTACCATGCTAATTGTGAGATGAGTGCAATCATGTAGTAGTTTGAGCATTCTTTGGCATTGCCCTTCTTTGGGATAGGAATGAAAACTGACCTTTTCCAGTCCTGTGGCCACTGCGGAGTTTTCCAAATTTGCTGGCATGTTGACTCCAGCACTTTCACAGCATCATCTTTCAGGATTTGGAATAGCTCAACTGGAACTCCATCACCTCCACTAGCTTTGTTCGTAGTGATACTTCCTAAGGCCTACTTGACTTCACATTCCAGGATATCTGGCTCTAGGTGAATGATCACATTGGGTTATCTGGGTCATTAATATCATGATCAAGATCACATGATAGTGTGATCATGGATCAAGATCTTTTTGTATAGTTCTGTGTATTCTCACCACCCTTTCTTAATATCTTCTGCTTCTGTTAGGTCCATACCATTTCATTGTGCTCATCTTTTCGCAAAATGTTCCCTTGGTATCTCTAATTTTCTTGAAAAAATCTCTAGTCTTTCCCGTTCTATTGTTTTCCTCTATTTCTTTGTGTTGATCACTGAGGAAGGCTTTCTTATCTCTCCTTGCTATTGTTTCGAATTCTGCATTCAGATGGTTGTTTTAACTACCAGCATATCATACTGTCCTTGGAATTGACTTTTTTCTTCAGTAACCACTTTAACAGTGCTTGCAAGTCTGGGGGTGGTGTCAGATATACTCGAGTTCTGGTTCATTGATCTAGTATTTACGTGACAGTGAGTTGTTTCACCTGTCTGAGTAAGTTTCCTTAAGTAAAATAACACAGGTGAAGTTTCTGGCACAGAAAAGTGCTGAATAAGAGTAGCTATTTCTTCAATGGCACTTGATCCTTCATTTATAGTTTGGATTAGCTGTGTTTCTGGATGTATGTTGATGTCTTTTGTATTTGCTTTCCTTCACCACTGAACCCCCAGTATTAAAAAGAATCATCAGAGTATCTTGCTTAGTGTGCTTGGTAGATACTTAATCCACAGTATATACTACTTTAGGCATAGTCATAGAGTAGGCAGTCACAGAGTCAAAAATATGTGGCCAATGATGCCTGACAGCACTAGATTAAGAGTGCTGTATGTGCTGTGCTAAGTTGCTTCAGTTGTGTCCAACTCTTTTTGAACCTATGGATTGTAGACTGTCAGGCTTCTATGTCCGTAGGATTCTCTGGGCAAGAATACTGGAGTGGGTTGCCATGCCCTCCTCCAGGGAATCTTCTGGATTCAGGGATCTAACCCGCATCTCCCAGGGATCAACCCCCCATCTTCCATGGATTGACTCTGATGTTTCATGCTTTGGCAGGCAGGTTCTTTACCAAAATGGGAAGCCTAGATTAAGAATGCCTGAATTTCAATCTCAGAACACAGCATATTAAATTGTAAGAACTCCTGAATCAAACATCTCTACTTTTGAATCACAGTTCCACCTCTAATCATCTGTACTGACTTCATCAAGTTACTATCCTCAGCTTCCTCATCTGTTAAATGGATGAAAGAGTAGCTTTGTACTTAATGTCACAGTTTAGGAAGATCCCTTGTACTAAAAGATGCTAAATGTGTGGACAGTCTTATAAAAAGTGGCTACTGCCACTCTTCCACTAGTTGATCCTGTGGTTTAATCTGCCTAAGCGTCATAGACTTTAACTATATCTATAAAAGTGAGAGGGCTAATTTGGTCTTCTCTCAAGAGACTTTTTTTTTTTTTTGAATAAGTTTCTTTATGTCGAAAGCCCTTTATTCTAGAAACAGAAAGAAGTTCTAATGCCAATACTCTTTGGTGAACAAAATCTCTCCCTTCGAGTCTCACTACTCCCAGCCCAGGCCCCCATCACTGTACAGGAATTTTCCAACCAGTCACCTACCACATGGCTCTACTTTTCATCCTCCAGACTCCCCTGTGGTCTTAGACAGGCAGACTACACACACACACATTTGATTGTGGCACTCCCTTTCTTTAAAATCTCTGCTGGAATCATTTTACCTACAAATGAAGGTTAACCTTTCTAACAAGATCTCTAAAGCCCTTGACATTCTTGTCCTGGTTTCATATTTGCCCATGTTAGTTTCATATCACAACCCTCTCTTGTGAGCACTATGCTTCAGTCAGGTTGAACTCACTGTTTCCTAAACATACCCTGGCAGCCTTTCTCAACTATATCATTACACATATGGTTCTTTCGGCAGCCTGAGATGCACCTACTAGCCTACCCCTTTGTTTTCCTGGGATACTCCTACTCATATTTCAAGACCCACCTCATATGTCAAGTTGTCTTTTAAAAAGGTTTTCCTGATTCCCCCAGGCAGTGTTAGTCATGCTGTCTCTGTGTTTCTACAGTGCTAGCACTTTCCTCTTTGAATTATATTATCTGTTTACAAGTCTGGCTCCTCCACTGGAACAGTAACTTCTCAGTAGTGATGTGCCACAAGTCTGGAGTCAGACTGTCTGGTTTATAAACCCCTGCACCAACACATACTAGATGAATGAGCCTGAGAAAGCTACTCAACTTCTTTAATCGCCCGTTTTCTCACCTATAAAATAGAATGTTGCATTATCAAGGTCCTTATAGTAATTAAAGAGAAAATGCATGTAAAGCTCCTACCCATATGCCTGGCATAAATTAAGGACTCAGTAACTTAATCATTCTCAATGTTCATGGTGATGACAAAGGAGATGGGACGACAGCAGTGGGAGAGAAAGTGATGGGAAAAAAAGAAAAGAAAAACCCTCATTTATCTTTGCAGTCCCTGGACCGGTTTCCAGTCTGGCATCTAGTAAGTACTCAACACGTGTTTGTTGAATGAATGGTGCTACTTTATAGCACACCTAAAATGACAGATACAAGCTCTTTTCTCATGTGAGTCCAAGATGTTGAATTAATTTTTGAGATGCCAACAACTGAGTTGCTGATGGGGACTGGGAGGAGGGGAGAAAAAGGATGATGGAGGATAGAGAAGGAACGTAGTATGTTGGGCATGCTCTTCATAACTTCATCTAAGCATTACTGTTATTGTCATTATTAAGGATGGAAATTTTTTTTTTTTTTTAAAGAAGTTAAGTGGTGAGGATTCCCAGTCTAGAGAGAAGCCCTACCAATAGGCATCACTTGGGTGTGAGGGCAGTACTTCCCCGATGGCTCATCCAGTAAAGCATCTGTATACAATGTGGGAGACCTGGGTTCGATCCCTGGGTCGGGAAGATCCCCTAGAGAAGGAAATGGCAATCCATTCAAGTACTATTGCCTGGAAAATCCCATGGACAGAAGAGCCTGGTAGGCTACAGTCCATAGGATCGCAAAGAGTTAGACAGACTGAGCGAGTTCACTTTGGGTGTGAGGGCAGTCAAAACAAACTCCTTTGATGTGATAGCGCCAGAGGGCAAAACCACAGGCAGCTAGGAGTTGGAATGCAAGGGGCTCAGAAGGAAAATCCTTTCTTACTATTGGGAGGGGCCGAGATCACTTAATGATGAAACCCCTGGACTATAAAGGACTGAAACATTGAGAATGGAAGTCCTGATTAGCGAAACAATAAACTCCGGAGGCATTTACACAAATTAAAACCAAACAGAAGCCTAATACACAGGACATTAAAAAAAAAAAAAAAAGGAGACAAATTTTTTCAATTCGTTCCAAAGAACAGCTGGAAATCAGACTAGAGCTGCTGCGAGAACGGGATATCAGAATTTAAAGTGGAAAAGGAGATGAACGGAGGAGGTGGAGAGAGAAGGGGTGCTGCTGAATTTATCTCAAAGAAGAAAAAAGAATAAATACGTGCTTTCTTGTATCCATTAAACGTTGGATCCTCCCCAGACTAGAGTATCGGCTAATTCCCTTTTTGCTGCGCTCGGTAGAGAAAACAACACACAAACAAAAACAGAAATAAACACAGAAAAATTAAGGCATGCTTTCGTCTTTTCCTCCTTCTCCCTTCTTCCAGCCGAGTCCTTCCCTGCAAGCAAAGGTTCGCCTTCGCTATCCACCGCCCGCGTCCTTCCAGACCCCCAGCAGCTGGCCTTGTGTTCCGTTCTCGAACCCCGAACCAAGCTTGGTCCCCAGGTCTCACAGTCCCGGAAGCTGACCCACTTCTCTCCTTCTTTTCTCCCCTTCCACTTCTTCCCTCCTCTTCCCTCTGGTCTGTCTGCTCCTTTGCCCAGCTGTCATCAGCTCCCGTCGCTCCCCGCGCCTACGCCCCGAACCCACGGCTGGGAGGAGGGCCTGCTGACGCTCGGCAGAGTTGGCAGAGTCCCAGAAATCGTCTCTGCTCTTCCTCTTTAGCAAACCACTGTCTTTCGAAGCGGAAACTGATTTCCACTGACGAGGACCGTCCGGGCTGCGTCCGTCGGGACCCACCGAGAGAGAGCCTGAGCTTGGTCTTTGGTTTTTTTTTTTTTTTTTAATTTTTATTTTTTAGTTTGTTTTGCTTTACAATACTGTACTCATTTTGCCATACATTGACATAAATCAGCCATAAGTGTACCTGCTTGGTCTTTGGCTCCTGACTCGGAACTCGAGAGACCCCGGCCGGCCGCGCCCTGGCCGCGAACACACTCGTCCCTAGCTGCCTGAGACTGGGGCATCGCCAGCCCCCAGGTTAGATAGCTGAGTTCCGCCTCACACAGAAGAGGTCATGATTAAGGTTTGGGCCATTGCAATCCTCCAGTACTCTGTTCCTCTAGATGAAGGGCCCCAGCCGGCCTCCTGGGTCAGAAACCACAGATTCACTGTTTCTGAGAATTGGATTGACAGATACACATAGAGGAACCAAGCCCACAAATAGGTTAAACAAAATAAGCAAGTGCATTCCTATGTCTTGTCATTATCACTGACAAAAAGAACTCTAGGATTTTCCCAAGTAAAATTCTAGTAGCCCCACTCTCCCTCATAAACTTCCTTTATTAGGGATTGTGCGTCTGTCTCAGTCGTGTCCAACTCTTTGCAACCCCATGGACCGTAGTCCCTTAGGCTCCCCGTCCGTGTTTTCCAGGCAAGGCTACTGGAATGGGTACTGCGAAATGACTCTATATTCCAGATAATATTTAGAAATGATGATTGTACTTTAATCAGCATCTGATTAAACCAACCTACCCAGATTAAATATAGCTATCTTTACTGGAAGGAAGTCCTCAACAAAGCAGAATGTGTAACTTACGGAAGACTTCTACTAGAATTCTCCTCTGGAAACCAGAGACCGGGTAGTGAAATAGCGGACAGTGCAGCTGAGTTGGTTGCAGTAAGTGAAAGACCTGCTCATGTCTTAGGGGTTCTTGGGGACTGTTTTTTATATTTAGGTGCGAATGCTGATTTTGTCATAATTGATACATAGAAAGTTATGAATTGATGTAGGAAACAAAATCATAAGAAATCCTTGGGCAATATCTGAAAGAGCATTTAACTCTCTGTCACTCAAGAAAAAGGAACAGTTCAGTTTTCAGAATGTACCTACATTATACAGTCAGCCAATAAAACATAATCCCCACTTAAGCAATTAGAGGAGGGCCGTGGGGTTGCAGTTGGGATTTTTAGCTTGGTTAAAGCAAATAAAATATTGTAGGAAGAATGAAATCATACTTGTTGAAACTTGAATTTACAGAAATATAAGGTAGCTTGAAGAAGATGAATTCAGGTGGAAAATGACCTTTCTATTATGTTCAGGAAGGCATTAGAATGTCAGGAGAAATGCTGGAAAGGAGATTTATTACCATAAGCACAGTTGACAAGTTCCATTTTGTTGAGTACCTTGGAAGGAGGAAGGAAACCAGCATTTCAGGAGGTGATTACAAAAGCTCTGAAAAGAGTGTTCAGTAATTCAGGGAGACCTGAATGGTGGAAGAATGTGTTGCTCCTGGTCTGCTAAGAGGTTCCTGGGTGTCTCAGAGTCCCCCAGATTTGCTTATTCCTTGTCTGAATATTTGTACTAGATGAATTACATGTGATATGAGATGGGCTAGAGACAATGTGTGTGTATCCTTCTTACTCCCTATAAAAAATTCTTCGCCCTCCCCTTCCTCTCTGTATTTGTGGGTATGTGTGTACATGTGTTTATTCAAGCATATCTATCTACATATATATTCAGAGATGAGAAGGGAATTTTCAAAACTATATCTTTTTTTTTGTAGTAAAGTCGCATTTATATCGCTTTACATTTTGAAGGCCATAGTCATTTGAGACATACATACTTTGTGTGGCCTATAGGGCTTATGTTACATTTCCACTGCAATGATGAGGAAATAAAGATCAGAGGAGGAAAATCATATAAATATTGTTTTGTTTCGAAAGCCACCTTTCAGTTGAAAGATACACATGCCTCGTGTGGCCTAGAGGGCTAGTATTAGGAGCCCCATTTTAAAAATGAGGAAATAGAGATAAAGAAAGGAAGTGATTTTCCCAATGCCCTTTTCAAATTTGCCATGAAACCTTTCACAGTACTTTTGAATCATAAGCACAAACTTTAAAACCACACAGGAACTCAACACATCCTCTTTTCTTGAGCATTTTCTGTCTCTCCTTTTTAGTTTTAATATTTAGTTAAAATCTGATAAAAACTTCAACAATCCATGCACATTCACCTTCTATTCTTTTCCCTTGTTTTGCTTTCCTTCTTAGCAATTCTGACCCTTGAACACACCTTGCATTTTACATATTCATCTTGCTTTTTGCATGTGCTTTTGTGCTCCAAAGAATATGCTCAGTGAAGACAGGAATGATTTTGAGGGGTAAAGTTGGGACTGTGGTTTTTCTGCTGTATCCTCAGTGCCAAGAAAAGTGCCAAACAAATAGGAGGCCCTTAATAAATGTCTGTGAAATGAATGCCCACGTGCATGAATGAATGAGGGCTGAAAATAGTTCATGTAAATCTATCTAGCATCTATCAAGCCACTGCTATTTTTGTAAGGGAGGCGTGCTCACTAGTTACTTGTAAGAAAAATAATGAAAGGACCTCACTGTAGGTCCCTGGACACTTGATGTGAAGATAGTATTCCTTATTTGTCTTAGTTTTTTCTGTTAGCAAAATGTGGTTGAAACCTCACTTCTGATGGCTAAATGATGCCTCTGCTGTGGCTGGGAAATTTTTTGTATGTCTTGTGTCCTTGTTGCCTTCTACTCTGCCTTTACCTTACTCTCATGTGTGCACAACCCGCAGGAAATGCCCTCTGCCTACAACCCAGCCAGGAATGTATTTTTCCTGGACCAGTGCCCTTTACTTAGGATCTTTCCAGACCTTTTCCTCCCTCATTAAATTTCACCTACCTTTTCCCCCATTCCCTCTGGTGTCTACTTTCCATACTGTTTTATGCTTCCTAGGTAATACATTTTTATTTTGTTAGAAACAAGTCGTCTTAGAATTACAAAGACCACACAGTACAGCTTCTCTTTCAGTGATCCAAGTCTTTCTACGGTTTGCCAAGTGAGAAGCGGTGTAAGTGAGAACTCAGTCTCCAGATATAAGATGGATAAGCTTTCTGCCTTTCATGAATTATATGACTTTGGGCAAATTATTTGACCTCTCTAAGCTTCAGTTCAATTCAGTTCAGTTGCTCAGTCACATGCAACTCTTTGGGACTCCATGGACCTCAGCACTCCAGGCCTCCCTGTCCATCACCAACTCCATGAGTTTACCCAAACTCATGACCATTGAGACGGTGATGCCATCCAACCATCTCATCCTCTGTTGTCCCCTTCTTCTGCCCCCTTCAGTCTTTCCCAGCATCAGGGTCTTTTCAAATTAGTCAGTTTTTTTTTTGCATGAGGTGGCCACAGTATTAGAGTTTCAGCTCCAACATCAGTCCTTCCAATGAACACTCAGGACTGATCACCTTTAGGATGGACTGGTTGAATCTCTTTGCAGTCCAAGGGACTCTCAAGAGTTTTCTCCAACACCACAGTTTAAAACCATCAATTCTTCCATGCTCAGCTTTCTTTATAGTCCAACTTTCACATTCACACATGACTACTGGAAAAACCATAGCCTTGAATAGATGGACCTTTGTTAGCAAAGTAAAATCTCTGATTTTTAATATGCTGTCTAAATTGGTCATAACTTTTCTTCCAAAGAGTAAGTGTATTTTAATTTCATGGCTATAGTCACCATTTGCACTGATTTTGGAGCCCCCAAAAATAAAGTCTGTCACTGTTTCCATTGCTTTTTCATCTATTTGCCATGAAGTGATGAGACTAAATGCCATGATCTTAGTTTTCTGAATGTTGAGTTTTAAGCCAACTTTTTCACTCTCCTCTTTCACTTATATCAAGAGGTTCTTTAGTTCCTCTTCACTTTCTGCCATAACGGTGGGGTCATCTTCATATCTGAGGATAGTGCTATTTCTCCCAGCAGTCTTGATTCCAACTTGTGCTTCCTCCAGCCCAGCATTTTTCATGATGTACTCTGCAAGTTAAATAAGCCCATGACAATACACAGCCTTGATGTACTCCTTTTCCTATTTGAAGCCAGTCTGTTGTTCCATGTCCTGTTCTAACTGTTGCTTCCTGACCTGCATACAGATTTTTCAAGAGGCAGGTCAGGTGGTCTGATATTCCCATCTCTTTCAGAATTTTCCACAATTTATTGTGATCCACATAGTCAAAGGCTTTGGCATAGTCAATAAAGCAGAAATAGATATTTTTCTGCAATTCTCTGCTTTCTGGATGACCCAGTGGATGTTTACAATTTGATATCTGGTTCCTCTGCCTTTTCTAAAACCAACTTGAACATCTAGAAGTTCATGGTTGATGTATTGTTGAAGCCTGGCTTGGAGAATTTTGAGCATTACTTTACTAGTGTATGAGATGAGTACAATTGTGTGGTAGTTTGAGCATTCATTAACATTGCCTTTCTTTGAGATTGGAATGAAAACTGACCTTTTCCAGTCCTGTGGCCACTGCTGTGTTTTCCGAATTTGCTGGTATATTGAGTGCACCACTTTCACAGCATTATCTTCGAGGATTTGAAATAGCTCAACTGGAATTCCATCATCTCCACTAGCTTTCTTCGTAGTGATGCTTCCTAAGGCCTACTTGACTTTACATTCCAGGATGTCTGGCTCTAGGTGAGTGATCACCCCATCATGATTATCTTGGTCATGCAGATCTTTTTTGCATAGTTCTTCTATGAATTCTTGCCACCTCTTCTTAATATCTTCTGCTTCTGTCAGGTCCATACCATTTCTGTCCTTTATTGAGCCCATCTTTGCATGAAATGTTCCCTTAGTATCTCTAATTTTCTTGATAATATCTCTAGTCTTTCTCATTCTATTGTTTTCCTCTGTTTCTTTGCATTGATCACTGAGGAAGGCTTTCTTGTCTCTTCTTGTTATTCTTTGGAACTCTGCATTCAAATGGGTATATCTTTCTTTTTTGCTTTACTTCTCTTCTTTTCATAGCTATTTGTAAGGACTCCTCAGACAGCCATTTTGCTTTTTTGCATTTCTTTTTCTTGGGGGTGGTCTTGATCCCTGTCTCCTGTATAATGTCTTGAACTTCCATCCATAGTTCATCAGGCATTCTGTCTATTAGATCTAGCCCCTTAAATCTATTTCTCACATCCACTGTATAATCATAAGGCATTTGATTTAAGTCATACCTGAATGGTCTAGTGGTTTCCCCTACTTTCTTCAATTTAAGTCTGAATTTGGCAATAAGGAGTTCATGAGCTGAGCCACAAGCTGCCAGTCTTGTTTTTGCTAACTGTATAGAGCTTCTCCATCTTTGGCTGCAAAGAATATAATCAATCTGATTTCAGTGTTGACTGTCTAGTGATGCCCATGTGTAGAGTCTTCTCTTGAGTTGTTGGAAGAGGATGTTTGCTATGACCAGTGCATTCTCTTGGCAAAACTCTATTAGTTTTTGCCCTGCTTCATTCTGTACTCCAAGGCCAAATTTGCCTGTTACTCCAGCTGTTTCTTGACTTTTTACTTTTGCATTCCAGTCCCCTGTAATGAAAAGGACATATTTTTTGGGTGTTAGCTCCAAAAGGTATTGTAGGTATTCAGAGAACCGTTCAACTTCAGCTTCTTCTCCATTACTGGTCGGGGCATAGACTTGGATATCTGTGATATTGTATGGTTTGCCTTGGAAACAGAGATCATTCTGTCGTTTTTGAGATCCAAGTACTGCATTTTGGACTCTTTTGTTGACTGTGATGGCTACTCCATTTCTTCTAAGGGATTCTTGCCCACAATAGTAGATATAATGGTCATCTGAGTTAAATTCACCCATTCTAGTCCATTTTAGTTCTCTGATTCCTAAAATGTCAATGTTCACTCTTGCCATCTCCTGTTTGACAACTTCCAGTTTGCCTTGATTCATGCACCTAACATGGTCCATGGACTCTAAGATTCAGGCCTTTCATTTAAGACTGATAACAAAATAGATCTCATCACCCAGGGCCATTCTGTTAAGTAGAATATGTGGGATAATGCATCAGATAATTCATTGCCAGTAGTAACCATTAATAAATAGCTATTCCATATACCATTTCAATGCCATCAGTATTGGGACAGAAATCTGTACTTCCCTGAGTCAATCAGTTCTCTTTTGAAGATTCATTGTCCATCTCCTGTAATAATCCTTTATAGTTAGCCCAAACCTGCTCCCTATTAGCTTCTATCCATTGGTCCCTAGTGTTTACTTGGAGAAACAGAGTCAGTATGTGCTGTTATAACAGAATGTTTGTATTCCACACTCCTTAAATTTATATGATGAAGCCGTAACCCTCAATGTGATGGTGTTTGGAGGTAGAGCTGTAGGGAAATAATTAAATGTAGATGAAGTCAGGAGAGTTGGATTGGTACCCTAAAAAGAAGAGCAAGAGACAAGAGAACTCCTTCTCCAGGAGCATGCACTGAGAAAAGGACATGTAAACATACAACAAAATGCAGTCACTGTAAACCAGGAAAAGAACCAAATCTACTGGCACCTTGGGCTTGTGCTTCCCAGTCTCTTGAATTGTGAAAAATAAATGTTGTTTAAATAACCCGGTCCATGGTATTTTCTTAGAATAGCCTGAAATAAGACATGTGCCTTCACTTTTATGATTTTTTAAAGTTTCTAAAACAACTTTTATAGTCTATCTACATCTTCTCCATTTTAAGCTAAAGTTTTCCAGTTCCTTCAACTGCTCTTCATCTGTAACGGTTTCTCTCTTCCATTATCAACTATTTGCTCACAATGACATCTACTTTACCTATGTGCCTCTTTAAGAGGTGCACGTGAAAGATATACAATAGCCTAGTCATTGTATAACTAACACAAATTACAAGGGAGGTATTATCTCACATGGTTTCGACATTATATTCTTGATGGAGACAGGTCTCATTAGGTTCCTTGGCAAAGATATCACATAGTTGGAAGCATGTCTATCTTGTCAAACACAGCTTAGAAACAAAGTAAGAAATCCAGATCCTTTTCACATGAAGCACTGATAAACCAGGTCTAGCCTGGTCTTCACATGAGTAACTAGGAGTGTGCCTAACAGCAGGGTTTAATATTCATTCCTTTTAAGTCACACTAAAGGAACTTCTGGAAATAATGTCTTTAATCTATTGTTCCCAACTTTTTTCAGTACACGTTAATGATGGTGTTCACATGAAATACAAACACAGGCACACCCATGATTATTTGAAATTCCCATCTCCTGTTTTTAACTCCACCCTTCACTCTTCTGTGCAGCAGAGCATATCAGAAGTTGAGTGAGTAAACTAAAGAACTAAATGTGAAAAGCAATAGCCCAGTGCTTTTATGAGATTACATAGGTTAATATCTTCTTGATATTAGGGGAAAAAAAGAATTTCTTACACAATGTCAGAAAGAAAGAAAGGAAAAATAATAAAGGAAGAAGTTGAGACATTTGATTTTATTAAACCAAAAAATTCATTGATCTCCATAAACAGAATGAAAGGTATTTGCAACACATACTTGATAAAAGCGCTAGTGAAAGTGTTAGTCGCTCAGTCATGTCCGACTCTGTGATCCTGTGGACTGCAGCCTGCCAGGCTCCTTTGCCCGTGGGATTCTCCAGGCAAGAAGTAGGTAGCCATTCCCTTCTTCAGGGGATCTTCCAGACCCAGGGATAGAACCTGGGGTTCCTGCATTGCAGGCAGCTTCTTTACCGTCTAAGCCACCAGGGAAGCCAGAGGGCTAGTATGTTCTCTTAAATTAAAATTAATTTTTACAAATTTTTAAGAAAAAGACAACCAATGGAAAATTGGGTGAAAGACTTAAATATGTACTTTGCAAAAGATACCTGATTGAATTAAAAAATTATGAAAAAATTAGCATTATTATTCAAGAAAATATAACTTAAAACTCAGTGAGCTCAAGTTAAACTAATTGACAATACCAAATGTGAGGGAGGAGTTACAGTAAAGAGAACTATTATACTCTACTGGTGGGAATGCTAATTGATAGAGCCAGTTTGGAAAATATTTTGGCATAATTTAGTCTAATTAAATATATGGCTGTGCTATCTATATATTACATAAGTTAGAGGTCAAGACACTGACACAATCCCAATGTCATTTAAAGAAAAAAGTTTTATTTATTTATTTATTTTTGGCTGCTCTGGGTCTTTGGTTCTATGCATGGGCTGTCTATAGTTGTGGAAGGTGGGGTGCGTGGGCCCCTCACAGTGATGGCCCCTGCTTCTGGGGAATAGCAGCTACAAAAACAAACAGGGTAGACCGTAAAAAACAATTTCATCACACCCTATGACATAGAAATTCTAATCCTAGCTCTGGCTCAGCTGGTAAAGAATCCGCCTGCGATGTGGGAGATCTGAGTTTGATCCCTGGGTGGGAAGAATTCCTGGAGAAGAGAACAGCTACCCACTCCAGTATTTTGGCCAGAAGAATTCCATGGACTGTATAGTCCATGGGGTAGCAAAGTGTTGGACATGACTGAACCACTTTCACTTTCAGGTCTGTGTCTATTTGTTTCTAAATACGTACCAGGAGACACTGTACACGAATATTCATAGCAGCACTGTTTTGGTGACAAAAAATCTGGATTTTATTTGGATTATCTATCAACCATGCACAGAGTTAGTGAACTGAGGTGTACAATGGAATACAAACTGAGGCTACACCTCAACACAGATGAATGTCATAGCAATGCTGGAAATAGAAGCAAGTCACAGAATATACAGATTGATTTATTGGCTTTGAAGGTAAAGAATCTGCCTGCAATGCAGGAGACCCAGCTTCAGTCACTGGAATGGGAAGCTCCTCTGGAGAAGGGAATGGTAACCCACTCCAGTATTCTTGCTGGAGAATCCCATGGACAGAGGAGCCTGTAACTGGCAGGCTACAGTCCTTGGGGTCACAATGAGTTGGACACAACTGAACGACTTTCACATACATGCATATATACATACACGGAATATATATATAGGATGATCCATTTGCATGAAATTTAAAATGGGAAAATATAAAAATGCAATGTTTAGTGATACCTAACATGGTAAATGAAGAAGGCAATGGCACCCCACTCCAGTACTCTTGCCTGGAAAACCCCAAGGACAGAGGAGCCTGGTGGGCTGCAGTCCATGGGGTCACTAAGTCGGACACGATTGAGTGACTTCACTTTCACTTTTCACTTTCATGCATTGGAGAAGGAAATGGCAACCCACTCCAGTGTTCTTGCCTGGAGAATCCCAGGGACGGGGGAGTCTGGTGCACNGATCCCATGGACAGAGGAGCCTGGAAGGCTGCAATCCATGGGGTTGCTGAGGGTCGGACACGATTGAGTGACTTCACTTTCACTTTTCACTTTCATGCATTGGAGAAGGAAATGGCAACCCACTCCAGTGTTCTTGCCTGGAGAATCCCAGGGACGGGGGAGTCTGGTGCACTGCCATCTATAGGGTCACGCAGAGTCAGACACGACTGAAGTGACTTAGCAGCAGCAGCAGCAGCAATATGTGGTAAATTGATGAAAAATGTGAAATCTTAAAAGTCAGGATAAGTAGCTGTTTTTTGTGCAAAAAGAAGTTTATGACCTTGGGAAAAAGCACTCAGTAGTATTGGCATTGCTCTATTTCTTAAATATTGGTGATAATACCAAAATTTTCCCTTTTTTTCCTGTGTAAATATGTTGAGCAACAAAACTTTTCCTAAAAAAAAAACAAATTTAAAAAGTAAATAGTTTTTAAGATTCTGTATTTTATCGAACATAGACTGGCAATTCGTTTCTTACATGATAGTATACATGTTTCACACAGGATACAGGATGCTTGAGGCTGGTGCATGGGGATGATCCAGAGAGAAGATATGGGGTGGGAGGTGGAAGGGAGGTTCAGGATTGGGAACTCACGTACAACTGTGGTGGATTCCTGTCAATGTATGGCAAAACCAATACAGTATTGTAAAGTAAAATAAAGTAAAAATAAAAATTTATAAAAAAAAGATTATGTATTCTACGTGTATAATTAACTAATTATTTGTGACATCCGTCCAGACAACATAATCATTATTTTACCCAGAGGATGGATTTGTAAAGGAAATTTCAGCAATTCTGGGGCCAGGCTTCAGGGAGGCCTTTGAGGATGGGGATGTTGGGGAATGAATGCTTCTTCTGTCATATGATGCAGACTCCATGTTTCTGTCTTCTGTCCTCTGCGAGGTCAACTTGTTCAGGGCCCACCTGTATGTAAATCAGAAAAGAATATTGACTGCATACTAACCACAGTTCTGATTTTAACAAGTAGCAAGCCTATGTCAGTTTTCTTATTAACTCCTTCAATGCAACAAAATGATGCAAAGATGGTTCTAGAATCAGAGTGTTTATGTTAAAATTCTGATTTTTCCCTGTAACCATTGACAGTCTTTTTAACCAAGTCTCTCTGTTTTTTCATCTGTAACATGGAAACTTTAATAGTACCTACTAGGGTAATTGTGGGGTTAGATAATATAATGAATAATAATTTTACACATATCTGTTTTATAGTAGGTGCTGAAAAATGTTAAGTTAAAAAACACAATAAGAACATTTTTTCAGCTAGTAATTGGTTAATACCAAGAGATATAGAAATGCAACATACTGCCTGGCCAGATACAGAGTCTTTTACAATTTGTTACATATACGCAGAAACTAGTTTTAATGTGGTAGTCCTGGCATGTAACTGGTACTCAATAAATCTTAGCTTCCTTTTATTTTTGGATATTTGTAAGCTTTGTCCTGTTTCTTTCAATGTGTTATTATCCATGAATCTACTAATTAAAATCACAAGTTATAATTAGGAGGTGAATATACTGTAACCTCTCTGAAGTGTTGAAAATTTTTGTTTAAAAATATTTGCTTGTATCTAGGGATCAGAATCTCAAGAGGTCAATGATGAAAAATATAATGCAAAGTTAAATGGGATGACTATATGTAAGCTTCTAGAACTGTAATTGTATATAATAAGAACTTGCTGCTGCTGCTGTCGCTTTAGTCGTGTCCGACTCTGTGCAATCCCATAGACGAAAGCCCACCAGGCTCCCCCGTCCCTGGGATTCTCCAGTCAAGAAAGCTGGAGTGGGTTGCCATTTCCTTCTTCAAGGCATAAAAGTGAAAAGTGAAAGGGAAGTCACTTAGTCATGTCCGACTCTTAGCGACCCCATGGACTACAGCCTACCAGGCTCCTCCATCCATGGGATTTTCCAAGCAAGAGTACTGGAGTGGGGTGCCATTGCTTAGGACACTTGAATTTTCTTTCCCTCACTTGGAGTTACTTTTGATGCTGTATAAAACACTAAAATAAATCCTTAATATATCTTTGCTTTTGGAATTTGAGTTTGATTTTTGGAAATAGCTCAAAGCCACTCAGAGCCAACTGTCATGAATAATGTAAGTGAACAAGTTGTATAATACCATTTTTGGTCAAAAAAATGAGTTGTGATGAAATTAATTAGATTTTTTTTACTTGTGCCAGCTTGTAAATGGTCTCTGAAAACAATTCTAAAAAGGAGTTCCACATGTGGCTTTGGCAATGACAATATCTTTAGAATATATTTTAAGACTCCTATTCCTCTCATCAAGTCATGTTGACTTCAGCCTGATATACTACAGTCATATCAGTTTTAAAAATATTAAAATAATTATGCACTTACTACTAACAGTGCTAGTATTAGTGCTATGTGTTACTCTCAGTCGTGTTAGACCCTTTGTGATCCCATGGACTGTAGCCCGCCAGGCTCCTCTGTCCATGGAATTCTCTAGGCAAGAATACTGGAATGGGTTGCCATTCCCTTCTCCAGAGGATCTCACAGCCCCTGACCTAAATTCCTTTGCATACAGGTCCCAAACTTCCCAGCTGTCACTGCCCCTACATTAGGTTAACTCACAGGGATCTCAATCCTGCTTAAGCACTACAACCGGTGTGAATACTGATTGGCTGATGCCTGTACCATACAGTCTGCTAATTATTCTGAATGTCTCTACTGTCTGTCATGCTGTCTAACCAGCAATTTCATGGTGCTGGCAATGTTCGTTTTGATGTTAGGCTTGAGTAGTTTGTGTAACATCAACAACAATATGTTTCTGAGATGACTAGAACAGAAAATTAATAGTTCTTCTTTAGAATAACTGATCACCCTCAATATTCTTTCCCTAATAAAGTACTACATGCATCAGATTAAGACTTCAGGTGTGTTTACCTTCAACAAATAAGTGTTTTATTGCTGTTTGTAGTACAGACAGAAAAAGATCCTAAATAGTCTAGTTAATTTCAACACCTTATAAATGATAAGGCATGATTAACTCTGCCAGTGATGCTTCCATGGAACTCCTGTATATGATAAAAAAAAAATATAGAATGAATTCCTAGATGTTTATAAAGCAAACAGTATAGATCAGTCTGGAGACAGAATAAGAAAAAATCTTTGAAAATCCATATATGTATTATGGTCCATTTATTTTCACAATTTTCAGTTGTTCTCCATTGAACTTACTTCATTGATATTTTTATTGGTTACAGAATGGTGATTCTTTCATTCTTGTCATAAATCACCCCACCTTATTGGCAATTTTCTATTGTGGTTTCATTTGGCATTAATTGCAATTGCCAGCTATTGACATCATATGATCATACATTCAGGCCGTGGCTGAAGTTTACATACACTAATCCCAAAGAAACTGTATTATGAGGTAAGCACTGTGTTATAAATGTTATAAATATAATATGTTATAAAAACTGCATGCCTTTCTTATTATGTATTCTTATACATACATTTGAAAGTAATTCTGCTTTCCTTTTCTTGGCATTTTAGAAGAAAGAGAAAAAAAGAAAAACAAGGGAAAAAAGAGCTAAAGAACCTTAAAATTGCCAGAGTCTCCGGCATCTAACACAGTCCTCGGCACATAAAAAGTGTTCAATCAATAGTGAGTGAATGGAGAACTATTTAAGCATAGAAATCATGTGTCTTAAGTACTTTCTTCAGTTACAATTTTGGAACTCCTTGCCACAGGCTCTGTGGTAGCCAAGAGCGGAGGCTGGAGCAGTTAAGGCCCTTGACCTTCCCCCACTTAATTTTTAACTTGAGAAGACTGTGCAGTAGATAATATGTGGGAGGTTTCTGGGCTCTGTTGTCAAAAGCTTTCTCATTTTGAAAAAATGAGCCACTTTGCAAGTTATGGAGTGAAAGTGTGATAAAGATGTCCAAGTAGAGACTAATAGACTTTCCTATAGTGTTGTGTTTGAAATAGCTAGAGTAGGCTTAAGAAGCAAGAAGAAAATGGAAACTGGAAGATGATTATCTGTTTATTGCCAAAGGGGCTAATACCTTGAGCTCTTCGTTACAAAGTGATAAAGTCTAAGGAGTAAATGGTTCTCAATACAGGAGCACATTGATAAAATATGAAGCGTATAATTTCATTCATCCCTCCTCTGAATAACACAAATTTAGTGTTTATTTTAATAGCTGATTATGGTTGCAGCCATGAAATTAAAAGATGCTTACTCCCTGGAAGGAAAGTTATGACCAACCTAGACAGCATATTCAAAAGCAGAGA